>JAZAVI010001183.1:0-26339 GCA_036326025.1 Chrosomus eos | reverse complement strand
GTGTGTGCGCGTGCGTTGTGTGTGTGTTTGTGTGTGGGAGTGAGAGTTAGCTCAGCAACTTCTAGGTCTCCAATATAATTTTTTTTGTTTTTTGAAATATGTGAAATTATGTGAAGCGTATTGTAGTACTGCAGTGCTTTATCAATATGTTTAAGCTTTGGGCTAACGCGAAATATAACTGACTGCGTCATCTGACCAATCACCGCCGATTAGCGTCACGCAAAGGAGGGGTTTGGACAAATGAGTCGTCAAACGAATCATTAGGGAGTCGGTGAGCAAATCAGGTAAAAATAAATGCATATTATAAGACAACAAAAGTGCTTTTTGTCATTGCATGCATGTAAAACTGTTGTTGGGGACTCCCAGAACATTATTAGGAACATTTTAAATGCCATAATAGGTGCCCTTTAAAATCATCTGAACAGATTGTGCATATAAACACTGAGTGTGCTGTTTCTCCTGTGTGCCTGCAGCTGTCAGAGAGTCTGACTGAGGGCGCTGTGCCCTTCGACGCCGCGTCTGAGACTCCAGTCAATGAGCAGAGGACTGAAGCGTTGGTCAAGATTCAAGACTGCATCATCTCTCGCTCAGGACCTGAAGCTTTGAGTTTACTGCGGGCTGCGCGGTAAGACATCAACCACACCCAAACACCTAGAGAGTGTCGTCTTGTTTCTCACCACTTTTAAATGCCTAACTTTGTCAAAGCTTTATCACATCATGCCATTTCTCCACACAAGAACAAATGTGTGACGCTGATTGATTCACCTGGTCCTTAAAAAAAGGTGTCATTTTTTACTGATGCATTAAATGGTTCGTAGAAGATCTGTCAATAATTTTAAATATGTGATGAGTAATCTCATAATTTTGGTCATAGTTAACATCTCAATGCAATTAGTTCAAAGATAACGAATTACTAATACTCATGTGTAATTATTACAGCAGATTTGTGGATGACATATTCACTCGAATAAAAAACGAAAGATTCTGTGTATTTCAAAACGCATTAAGCCGCTAAAAAGTATGTTCTATATAGTATGAATGAATATATGAATGAAATCCAGACGTAATACATTCGCCATGTTATCATGTGACCTATCAGTGTCCATTGCGTCACTGCCAATCACAAATCCTCTCCCGATGCCTCATGGGATAGTAAATTGTCCATTGTATGCATACTTCAGAATCTCGCTGGAAGTAGTAGGTCATCTGGGTACTTTATTCCTGCTCTTTTATGAGTATTCAGACACACTACTTTTGTCACATGCTGTTTTTCGCCTACTATATAGTAGGGAAGGATTCTGCTGTTTTGTTATCTGATAGAAAAGGTTATGACGGAGTTAGGACTTCTTCTGAATTGCAGAAAGAAAGGATGTACTCATTCTCTGGGATGTGTGTGTGTGTTGTGTCAGGGCAGTGTGGCCTGAAGGAGAAACGTTTGGATCTGTTGAGGTGGAACCGGAGGAGGAACTGGAACTTCTCAAGCAGATTCTGTTCACTAAGCTCCCTAGTAAGATCACAATACTACACTATATTACTGTGCCTGATACCATCACAAACAATATTACATTATACAACTCACCCAATACCATTATGGACACTACTACTGTACTACTAAACCTGTAAAACTGCTATGATTCTGTTCATGGCTGCATTTTCCTTTCCTTTTATTCCCGTGAGCTTTTTTAAATTACCATCTTTCTGCTCTGTAATTTTATGTCAATGTTTGATTGTTTGTTCTCAGAGATTATTTTTAAATAAAGAACTACCTGCAATTCTTCATCATGTTTCATAGTAGATGCTATATAGTAAATGTTTCTCTTGTGCATGGCTGATGTTTATTGTCAAAAGTTAATTGACGGCGCTTTATTTAGTCTCTCTGCTGCCTGAAAATTTTAAATGTTCAGCTGTTTATTATTATTTGCATTAACATTTAACTTATTTCATCTTTTTATTTTCAAATAAAGTGTTTTCCAGTATCAATAGTTTTTTGCTTTAGTATCAAAATTCAAATCAATAATCAAGATTTTTTTTTATTGGCTTTGGTACTGACTCCTAAAATAATTGGTTTTCTGTTTTTCAACCTGATTCCATTACAAATAATACTCTACTGTTATTGCCAATACTGGAGCAGCAGAGTGATATATGGACGTTGTGTTGTGTTGTGTAGGGTCTGTTCCTTTAGATTCGGCTCTGGAGGAAGAGGATGGAGTTGAGTTGGAGGAAGAGGAAGAGCTGGAGTCTGTTGCTGTGTCTGAGACGGAGTTCAACTTCTTAGATTTCATCAAGAGGTGCGTGAAGAAAATTATTCACACTTAGAGTAGATTTAAAGAGTTAATCTTCCCAGCTAAAAACTAAACTTCCAGTCTTGTATTTTCTGTATTGATAAAACCAATATGCCAATAAGGAGTGTTTTAATGCAGTCAGTGCTTCTCAAATCTGTTCCTGAAGTCAATGTCAATCTTCTTTATCTGACGCAGACAGGTCCCCCTGTAGTCAATCATTTTATCCCTTAAAACTCATCTTTGATCACCATAATTACATTTAATGCCGTTTCCTGTGGCAAAAAAATATTCGGCATGCCTTGAATATAACCACCCCGATATATCTGCCATTTCTAATGAACACATGAACGCACGGTAATCTCAGACAACTTAATCCAGATATTTTTATAAAATCCGCCAACTCGTTTGAAGAACCTAATAGACCCCTTTTCAGTTGGTAAACACTGGCCGTTGGTAGAAATTTTTTGTGGGCGGAGCTTAGGTGGTGGCAGAACGATCCCTCTGGCCGCTTCTCTAACGTTAGTATGCAAGTTTTTTAACAATGACTGGAGAAAATCTGATTTTATCTTAATGTGCAAAGTCACTCACTTTCCAGGACCGCGATTGTTATTTGCAAAAGTAAATTTTACCGAACAGAACCAGATGACCCGTAGCAGTTACACGCTCACTCAATAATGGACGATCTGACAGGATTAACGTTAACGCTAGGCTACCTCCGGTTGAGTGGCCTGACTTCTACACCTATCCGATAGAGAAACCGAGTGTAAAGAGAAACTGAGGGCATATAAATCTTTAGATGCCTATAACTGTAATGAATGGTCACGTACCAAACTTGTGTGGTACGATCCGCAGTTTTAGCCAGTTCTAAGAAGATCACAATGTAATTAGTGATATTACGGTGCAATTTTAATGATGTGAATATTTTCTAGAAATAAAAATTACAGATACAGCATATTCATTTTTCATTGATTCTTGCACCCAACAACACATCAAGATGACATTTAATAATAATAATTTAAGCTCCTTATTATGTAGCCGAATCTGTGCTAGTTTGTATTGGTCCCCTGCAGTTTTCACTTTGTTTTGCCTCCAGCTAGCGCCGTGACGTAACTGTGACGTCGGCTCAAAATTGTCTATAGGTCAGAGATCAGTTTATCATAATTAGAAGATCTGGCATCTGTCAAATCTTCTCAGATGATTTCGCAGAGATAATGTAAGGGTTACCAGGGCTTCTGTAAGAGGTGATTGTTACACTCAATTTAGGAAGACTAAATTTGGTCAATCAGCTCTTTCATTTACTGTAGTAGAAAAGTGGAACTTAATTCCACATTATATTAGAGATTGTGCAAGTCTCAGCAGTTTTAAAATGTCCTTAAAGACTTGGCTGAAGGCGAATCAACCATTCAATCATTTACCTTTTTATTGTATATCTGTATTTTGTCTTTTTATGTGAGTAATGTTTATCTATTTTGTCTTTTGTTTTCCTTGCCCAGGGACCACAGATGTAAATTAGCTGCATAGCTAACTCTGGTACAGGGCCTGAACTGTGCATGATCCCTGGCAAATAAACAAATAAAATAAAATAAATAAAATCAAAATGTATTAAGCGAGGTACGAAGAACGGACCCCAGTGATGAACCTCAGCTAACATCACTGATGGTGTGTCCAGGTGCATCACAAGATGATGTATGATTCAAATGGAAAAAGCCATATATGGGACAGTTTATTGGCCTTGTTGACAAAAGCTGCTTTTCCTCCATCGGGCCAAACCGTTCTCGTTGCCTTCTGTGCCCATCCGCCCCAGCCGGTACAGATACGGTTTCATTTTCCACTGTGGCGCTGATAATGGCCGCTCTTTGCGTCAAATGTTCAGTCGTTGCCCTGGTTAGCCAACAGTGCAAGTGGAAATACAAATTTTACCGTTCTTAGAACTGTTCGGCCCAACAATGGAAAAGCTAATCATGCTGATGATTTATCAAAACAATTTAATTCCATTTGAAGCAAAGTTGGATTAATTTCTCTTGTTTTTATGTTCCAGTAATATTCCATAATTCAAATTTTTGATTGACAGGTTTGCCAATCCAGCTGTTGTGCGTCCATATATTGTCCTTCTGCGCTCATACTCCCAGAACTCTTCTCACACCAACCACTGTATCGCACGCATGCTGCACAGACTGGCCGTGGATATGAAGATGGAGGCGTTACTCTATCAGCTCTCCGTCTTTTCCCTGTTTAATAAGATCCTGGGAGACCCAGCAGCGTCCGCCTATCAGGTAACAAACACTAATACACTTCATTAATAGTGTAGCTCTTTCTGTATCTTTTGTAATTCTGAGGTTTCCGTTGCTCAGCTGGTAGAGCATAATGCTAACGATGACAAGTTCATTGGTTTTGATGTCTGAAAGCTCTTAATCTCATATCGTAATGTTAAAGGGCTCCTATTATGCTTTTTTACATGTTCAACTTTCTTTAGTATGTATTACATGGCTCTGTGGAATACTTGATTTTGATTGGTCAATCACGCCATCCAGCGGTATGTTTTTCTCCCGATAACACCGGCTGATCCGGGTAACTGAAGTCTGGGCTTAATGCTTCCTAGGAAAGTTTTTTCCTCATGGAAGTTTTGCGCTAATCAAATATTAAAACTCAAATCAATTTTTTGTGTACAGTTATTTAATTATATCATCCTTTATTGCGGACTCGCGCTCTCGTTTCATACAAACGCAGCTGCTGCCATTTTGCGACGATTGTTTTGTATGCACTGAGTTACAAAGATATCAAATGGGTACAATTTTAAAACGGTTTCATCTTAAATCAAATCTCTTATCCCCATAATTATGTGGTGAAATACCGAGTAATAGTGGTATGACTGTACTATATCCTTTAAATGTCTACCGGTAGTTTGAGCTTGCCACTTGCTAACAGCTGCTCTTTCCACAGAAGCTTTGCGTTTAAAGAGCTAATAAAATATTTCAAGTCAGTATTTCATCTCTAATAATTTTCTTATGTGGCAAGTAGCCGTGTAATAAGCGGGGTAATGTACATCTAGCCGGTTGTTATCGTAGAATAAGCCTAAAAGAGGTTTATTCTGTGATAATTGGCTGGATGAACATCTCTTACACATTGCAGACACACACCCGCTACCCACACACACACACAACAATGGAGGAAATCGAGTGTATGCTGTTTTAATAAGTAGTAATGGGTATATCACACAATCTCTGGCCAAACTATTTAAAAATGGCGGGGTTATTCAGGATACTGATGACGCAGTGAATAGTGACGATTCTCTCTGACCAATCAGCAGTCTGCATTGTTTTCACGTCACATTTTAGTATCGCCTCAGCTCACTCAGAACCTCGCCGGAGGTGATACGAAAAAAAGTACCCGAAAGCAGGCACAGGTACAACTTTTACACAGTGGAAAACCAAACAAAGGCAAGTCGAGTCGAGCTGGTACTGTGTAGTGGAAAAGCGCCATTAGTAGTGTGTTGGAACCCGCTGTTATGTAAGAGGCGTGATATTTCGCAAAACTCGCTAGAAGCTGTTGACCAATCACAGCACACTGATCCAGCCGACCAATAAAAGCACATTGTGTTTTTCAGAAGGAGGGGCTTCATAGAGACAGGAACTAAACAGGGCGTTACTGACAGACTGGGAAGAGAGGAGCTGCAACAATGTAAAATATAGGGGAAATAATGTGTTTTTGAACATTCAAGCATGAAAACCTATTCTAGTAGAGTCAGAAACACAATCAAGATATAAAAAATGGTCCCACTTTATTTTAAGTACTTACAATTGAAAAATGTGTTGATGTTGTATTGTAAAACACTTGTGCTGCTGTTGAGGTGTGATACGGGTAAAGTTTGGGTCAGGTGTGTGTGGTATGGGTCGGTTAAGGTTGGGTTAAGGTGTAAGGGAAGGCCAACAGTGTAATTACAAATGTAATTGCATACATTAATTACTGCTGTAATTACATGCAGGTATTTTCAAAATATAAGTACAATGTAAAAACATGTATGTACACAATAAGTCCATTGTATCAAATTATTAATTTCGATGTTAGTACATAGTAAAGCCACTTAATATAAAGTGGGACCAAAAAAAGATATTAAAAAAATTGTCATTGAATTCAGTTTTTAATGCACATGTAACAGATTAATTAATTCCTTTTTTGTCCTAACAGGAGCTTGTTACATTTGCAAAATATGTTCTGAACCGGTTCTTTGTATTTGCTGCTCAAAACAACAAAGCGCTTGTGGAGCTGCTGTTCTGGAAGACTGTGGGTGCTGTGAGAGAAATGACAGAGGGTTACAGTAAAGACGGGTAATTGTGCATGCATTTAGACCTTATTAATAATAAAGTGGGTTAAAGCTCATATCTTTGAGCTTCATTACAGTGATGCGTTTTATTCACATCTCCATATATATTAGGGAAGGCACAAAGAAAAAGAGCAAGTGGACCCCTGAAGAAGAGGAAGAGCTTCAGCGATTGTTTGAGGAGCACAAGGACTCTGGAGGTAGAGTTGCACGTGTTCACGCTCTCTGTCGTTTGGTTTGAGTATGTTGAACAGTCTTCTGATGATCTGTGTTGTGTTTTTTGTTCTTCAGTGCCTGATGTTGTCGAGACGCTGTTACCGTTGCTGAGCAGCAGCCGCACTAGACGTGACGTGGTGACACGCATGGTTTCCATGGGTTTGGTGGACAGTGTGAAGGATTTAAAGAAAGAGAGGTAATATTTTATTTTAATGTCTGAAATCTGAAAGTAAAGACCGGTAGTAAAGTAGAGCATGTTAATGACTGTTCAATACAAGTGCCATTTGCTCTAAAATAGCCAAAGTATCATGCGTATCCATCGACAGAATAGCCTAATTCTGTTTTACACGTAATTTTAAACAAACCCCCCCCCCCTCTCATTTGATCAGGAAAGGTACTCGTATCGTACTCTGGACTGAAGAACAGGAACAGGATCTCCAGGAGCTCTTTGAGGAGTTTAAAGACTCTGATGGTTAGTGCAGTGTGTGTGTCTGTGTGATTATTTTGATAATCAAGTAAAAACAGTATTACGGATTTTTTTTTTTTTTCAAAATTAATTTTTACATTTTGAGTTATGGAACTCACTAAATAACTCCGAATGTGTTCACACTTGACAGGTTTGGTTTGACTAAAACGAACTCTGGTGTAATTGCTCTGTTAGTACGGTTCAGGTGAATAAATGTGAACGCTGCCGACGAAACCAAACGATCTCTGGTCTGCATTGCATTCATATTTCAGTCTAACCGCACCAAAGACATCTAAACTAACCAAAAACAGGACGTGATGTCACAAGATGCGACCCTCAAGAATTACCTGGCTTTTCTTGTCATAGTCGCGATGTTACTCATTACTGTTCGGTACAGTAGTCAGAGCCTCAGAGCAAATGCAGCAGATCTTCACTTGTTTATGACTGGAGTTTCCTGCTGTCGTTTTGCCTGTTTTACGAATTATATAAACTGCTCGGTTTATAAAGTTCTCGGCTGATAAAAATATCATCATATGTATGTCATCATACGCTCATATAGCGAACGCATTTATACCAGCACACAGCATTTTTTGGATGTTTAGTTCTGTCGCAAAATGTCATAAAAGCAGTGTTTTGTTTTGTATCTTTATATTTGGTGTTAAAAATGCAAGTGTGAACACTAAGCGAAACAGGATCAAATATATAATTTTTTTTTGTTCTGGACCAAAAGAACCAAACTACTGGTGTGAACATGTCCTCAGTCATTTCTGAATTAACATCCGATTATTATGAATCATCTGAAAATGAAGCATGTTTTGTTAAGGTTCATGAAAACCATAAAATCAGTGTAATTGATTTCTGGTGGTGTGAAACTACTAAACATCACATGTCTCGACTCATTGTTATGCCTGCAAAGTCCTTTATTTCTGCTTTCTCTGCTGTTTTTCATAGATGTGCTTGGAAATATTCTAAAGCGGATCACAGCCAAGCGCTCACGGGCACGAATAGTTGACAAGATCCTCAGCATGGGTCTAGTGTCCGACCGCAGAGACCTGTACAAGAAGAGACAACGCAGCGCTCCTGGCAAGAGTACTGGAATGGTGCGTCCATAAGCATTTAAAGCCTGGTTTATACTCTCCACATCAGCATGAGTGCGAAGGTGTGCACGTGGAAAAAATGACTCCGTGGGCGGTTGTGCGACCCCGTTTCATGTGGCGGTGTGCATATTATTTTTTTGTACTTTTCCGCAGCGATTCTGGCCGAGCAGGCACAGGCATCTTTGCGACACTCAGTTTGCCTTGTGTTATGAAGGGTAAAGAATAGAAAAATGTTCTCACTGACATGTCATAGCACAAAATTTTTAATTATAGAAAGATCATTTTATTTTATTTTACCAGGAAGTCCTATTGAGATCAAAAATCTCTTTTACAAGACGAGATCTGGTCAAGGTCATACATAAACACAACATATTAAAAATGCTACATACAATCATGACAATTCACACACACACAAAAAAAAACAAGCCTCTCAAGAAAAACAACCACATGTCTCCTTTACCACATTCTTTATGATGCTCTTAAATTTATCAATTTATACATGTTTCTAGTTTAAGAAACGAAATAATTTTTCTCCACTTCCTGAGCTTTACAGAAATGAAAGTTAAATGACTTTTTATTTTAAGTGTCAATGTAAAATACTGAATCAACTCGAACAAATAAATTGTCAAAGCAATTTTATATAGAGCAAAATTCCAGTAAAAGAGATGAATATTTACATATTTAATTGGCTATATTTTAATCAAATATATGTTATAAAAGCAACGTTATGGATTTAAATTGATTTCACTCAGTAAGCCTTTAGGTTTTAATGAATTGTAAACATGTCTGAAATGTTCATCTAGTTCATGGATTTATTTAATAAAATACAATAAGGATTACATTCAATCAATCCTGCAGGGCATCTTACCCCAAATTACAAATTTTATCTTTATACTTTAAAATAAAAAGCTAAACTATAATTTTTACTCCACAAATCTAAAGACATGAATACATCCACAAATCCCTCAACAAATTGACACTAAAAAATAATCCCTATTTTCCAGAGACACAAAAGTGTCCCAATGTCACTAGCTGAGCAGAAATACAAAATCACTGTTTTCCATTTTTGTAAAGTTAGTTTCTGGAGTAAATATATAGGCTATAATAATTGGTGTTTACACAGCTTGTTTTTTTTTATGGCGGGTGCCGGCGTTTTGCGTGCGTTCAGCCAATCAGCGTATACTAACGTCACGGGTAGTTCCTATAGTGTTGGGTTAGACCCTACTGTGAAGCAGGAGCTAAATAATTTCCTCCAAAAGGAGTTCCTAGAACTAAATTTGCTCCGGTGGTGAGCATTTTTTTTACATTTTCCACATCAAAAATCAGGCATTTCTTCCATTAGTTCTATGAACTATGAATAGGTTCCTCATATATGTATATATGTGTGTGTGTGTCAGACAGAGGAAGAGTTCTTTGATGTGATTGGAGAGTCCCAGGAGAAGGACATGGACATAGAGGAGGAGGAAGAAGAAGAGGATACATCTGAGCAAGATGAAGACGATAATGAGGATCTGCCAACTACCAACTCAGCCAAAGGACGACAAAAGAGCATGAGTAGAAACATTTCTTCAGAGAAAATCCACAGTCTGAGAAACATGGTCCAGACTTTACAGCAACAAGGTACTTGCTCAGGCATGATTTTGAGGGGCTTTCTGAATAAAGGCTGAGCTAGATACTTACATTTGGTTTGTTAACAGGTCTGTCAGGGCCTGTCCTGTGGCTACAGAACTGCCTCAACAGGACGGCTGATGACCGTGAGGAGGATGGTGAGGACATAAAACTCTTGGTTACTCCTGCTTATGATTAAGACTAGAGAATGAGATTGTAAAAAGCTTTCTTTTTTGTCATTAGCTGATCACATGCCTGCTTAGCACCCTCAAGAACCGGCATGCCGGTTTTTTTTTCTCCAACTATCCGATTAATCAAATTTTGGTCGACTTAGCCTCTTCTAGTCGACTAACGTTTAACATTTGCGCTCTGGATAACATCAAATGTTTCTATTTACAATGTGTTTTGCAGCGGTTTAGCCAATCACAGACATGTTTGAACGCAGTGGCCAATCTGAAGCGTTTCATTTAGTCATAATCCAGTCAAACACCGTAGTTTGCACGTTTGCGAATCCTCTCATTGACAAAGTGTGTAGATGCAATACAAATAAGATATTCTTTGTGCAGTGTAGACATTTGATTATAACGGAGGTTTGTGAGATCGAAATGAATGAGTGGCCGCTTTTTAGAGATTGTAGGGAACTAGGGCTGGGCGATAAATCGATTTTATCGATTAACTCGAATGTGTAGTTTACGCGAGTTTACGCCGATTTTTTGAATGAAAATCGGTTTTCTCTCTAACAACCGCCGACCGCGCCATATGGGCTCCCGTAGTTCCGACCGCGCTCAGCGCTTGCCATGATAGAGATACACAAACAACATGGCAAATGAACAAGACCGCGGCAGCAGAAGCACACCCGCCGAAAACATTTACAAACTGAATCTGCAGGGCCGCCAACTAGGGCTGGATGATTAATCGAAAAATAATCGAAACCGAAATTCAGAGCCTATAACCGAGGTAATTTTACCATGTCGGTTATTTCGGTTTTTGAATCCTATTAATATTTCCGCCCACTGCGTGTTAATGTACTTTCCCTTTAAAACATATTACCGCGTGTGTAGTCACGTGACTCCGCACAGTCTAGTCTGCGACATTGAAGCAACATGAGCTCCTTTCACACAGCGCGTTGATCCCGGGAAATTCTCGGGAAATTTCCTTCTGTGTGAACGCAAACACGAGCCGGGATTGATGCCAGGTTAGGGAGTCAGGGACCTAGTAACATTGCCGTGTTCAGTCCCGAAACGCGCGCTGTGTGAACAAGAGCCGTAATCAGTGCCGTGTCGTCGTAATGATGATGCTGAAGCCGGGATCGTTCGTCAGCGTCAGCGTGTTTATGATCGAATCAGAGAAATAAAATGCACAAGCGTGGTTTCTCGAGAGAGAAATCGCAGTTCATAAGCAAACTGTAGACGCTGCTGCGACATTACATGTGCGGCTCAAAGAGAGAGAGAGAAAGAGAGAGAGAGAGAGAGAGAGAGAGAGAGAGAGAGAGAGAGAGACAGACAGACAAACGCCCAGTAAGTGCCACCAGGGCCGGCGCTATGGGCGGGCCTTAGGGGGCCGGGCCCGCCTACAGAGCTCCTGTGCCCCCCCTCCATCCAATTTGCATTTAATAAATTATTTTTAAAATAATAATAATTTACGTACAGTATTTATATATTTATTGATGTGTATTTAAGTGTAATGTTTGACTCATCTTATTTAAAAAAAAACACCCGGAAGTTTGACTGATTGTTTACAAAAAAGGGGTTTCCCGCTGAGCCACTCTGACCGCAGCATCTCGGTAAAGCTATAGCGACGCGACGCGCTCGGTTTGGCCTATTCAGAAACGAATGGAAAGAGAAACTCATGAGGAGAATCCACTCCCAAAAACGTCGACATCAGCTGTAGTAAGAACGTGAGTAGGCCAGTTGTTTTTATTACTCTTAAGTTGCACCAGCCGTGGTGTAAATTATGCATTTGACACTGATATGCTGTGTTAGTGTGTCGTAGTTGATTATGCATGGTTGATTTAATACAGTACTTAACTTGAGATTTGTGACTATTAGGCTGTTATTATAAGAAGTTGGCTTAGCATGCTGTGTTCACGGAACAATGCAGACCAAGGCTATAACTGTAACATGATATTTTCAGTAGCCGAAATAAGATTGGGCAATACGCTAGTTAGGATATTGAAATCGCTGTGAAACTTTGTAGCTGGTCTTGCCAACCATCCCGGTTGTCGGTTGTATGTTCAAACAGCGCGCACGGCAGAGAGGTAGAGAGCGCGAGACCTTGCGTGCGTGTGCTAGTGTGTCTCATGAAGCGCATGTAAGCACCTATTTTCTATATGGGGAGGCTGCAGACCTGGAGCCGGCAGATATACGCCCCTGGCAGTTTTGCGCCCCTGACAGTTTTGAGCCCCTGTTGTTCCTGATGCGTCCAGTAGGGGGATATAGCCTACTATGAAATAACATAAATACAGTTTTTACCAACTGCTTACACACAAAATCTTTTCGTGTCACACGATTTTTGAAACCTCTCACTCAAAGTGCAAAACTACATGCCAAATCTTTAAAACCATAAGCTATTTCTCAGCCTTTGACTCAGTTTTCAATCGCATAAAACACTTTTTTCAAAACACTACACACTATTCTCTACCTAAAACACAAAGATCTATCAGGAAGTGAGTTGCTTTCCTTTTCCAAACACAACCAATCAAAATGCTACACTTATTCACCAGATCACACAGACACACTCCTCACATGTGCAAACATTGCTTACGTAAAAGTTTATAGTTTTGTTGTATGCTAATGTATACAACAGTAATGTTTGGCCTAATAAATATTTTCTGTTTCTACATTGCATTGACGTTTCCGGTGTTGTTACCAGCAGATTACTTTCACTGTAGAACATTGTATTGAAATGTAGATATATAAGCCTATATGAAAGACCAAGAGCTTTAGATTTAGAACAGCAGTGTTTACATGGTACATCCAAAAATTTATTATTATGAAAGAAGTGTTTGCCATTTGATGCAAATGCTTCATTCTGACATGTGTTTATGCCATTTTATGGCATGAATGCAGTTGCATTTTGAAGGAGATGTGAGGCATTTTGCATTTTGTGTGTGCAGTTTTGAGAATTGTGTGTAGAGTTTTGAAAAAAGGAGACTTGTGTAAGCAGTTGGTTAGTTTTTTGTTCATTTAAATATAAACGTTACAGTGTAGATCTGCACAGATTAAAATATCTGTAGCTATTCAGTTGGGCTTCATTCTCTTCACTCAGCCTACAGAAGACTGTGTTTTTGTGAATTGAAAAATTAAAAATACACAGTTGAATCAACTATGTTATGACAAGTATATGACCTACTGCAGTTATAGGCCTTTTAACCGTAGGTTTTTATATGGAAGACTGAGTGAAATATGTTGTTGTGAATTTATAGTTAGCCTACATTTAGATATTAACCAAATTTAGCCCATTAGACATACAGTATACCGTGTAATCATATGGATCCTTGATTAGCTGTACTACTATTCTTTATTGGTCGTCATACAGCTACAAAACAGTGTCATACACAACATTTTATGAAGACAAACACAATTTATCCCTTTTCTAAAATTCCAAGGGCCATTTAAAAGAAAGACACAATATTGTTGTTCACATTTTTTTTTATTAACACCATTTATGAATTATGATGACTCACCTATGGTTTGCCCCTATTTTTTAAAAGGACATCCATGGTGATAGTGTGTGTGTGGTGTGTGTGTGTGTGTGTGTGTGTGTGTGTGTGTGTGTGTGTGTGTGTGTGTGTGTGTGTGTGTGTGTGTGTGTGTGTTCTAGAATTGATGTCAGGTGTGTGTGGATTGCATCAATTTGCTCCTGATCTTCAACGGCACAAGCACTTGTTGGTGGAACAATAGTGGAAAAAGTATCAACTTCAAGCCATTTTGATTTCTTTTGGCCACCAATGATGGACTGTGCAGAGAAAATTAAAAATGACATTAAAACCATGTCCATGTATGTCTCCGTAAGTTGTGTATTTTGTAAGTTGTAAAAAAAGATGGGTGTTTGTTTAGAGAGAGATTTTCATTTTCTTATAGCTAAAGCAAACACACACCTTTATGAGATGCACGTTAAAAAGAATTTGGTAAAGACAGAGTATGATAAAACCCACATTAAGTGCACATACCCTAGTCCAGACAAGTAAGCTATTTTTAATAAATGATGTTGAAAATAATCAAAATATTTGAGTAAGCGTGCAGTTCAACTCTTTACTTCGAGAGATTTACTTTTTGAGATGAACTTTTTGTCTCTCGAAATAAATTATAGACCCATCCATTGATAGAAATGAATTGATATCTATCTAGCCTACCTACCAAGCTAATCGTTTATAAATAATAAATGTTGCATCATTGCTAAACAACAATAACTTTAGCAGATTATTTAACATACAAATGACAAAAATCTATTATTTTTTGTCAGATTTTCATTCTAAACGATAAAAATCTTGATTATATGGTATTATTACTTTGCCTTCAAGATTCATCTTCATAAAGACAGAACCATTCAAAGATCCTGATTTAAGAATATTCTCCTCTGATGTAAAGTCCCTTTTTTCTTCGTTTAAGAAAATGTCAAAACCTTTAAACTCAAAGGTTTCTAAAATAAATAATATCATTGAGTCTGTTGTAAAGAAACTTTAATTTTTTATATTGACAAAATGTAAAATTGTATTGATTTGTGTAGCCTAATTCAATCTCTTTTGATGTCCCCGTTGTTGTTTTTTTTTTTTTTTTTCTCTCCCTGTTAATGTCTTGTATCCTTTCATTTGCAATACAAAAAAAGAATAAATATATAATTAATAAAAAAAAGATTATTTATAAACCGTAATTCAATTCGTGTCGCTGTACAGCCTCCCCCTACTGGACGCATCAGGAACAACAGGGGCGTAAAACTGTCAGGGCGCAAAACTGTCAGGGGCGTATATCTGCCGGATCCAGGTCTGCAGCCTCCCCTTACTCCCTATTTTTTACCCCCCCCCCCCCCCCCCCCCCCCCCCCCCCCCCCCCCCCCAATAATTTATTGGATGTCATAATTAGGCCCCCCCAAGAATATTAAATGCCCGTCCATTGATTTGTTTCTGCCGCCGGCTCTGAGTGCCACAAAGCAGGTATAACAAGCATTTACAAATGCTATACGATATGAAAATTATTTGTTTTTTAGTTTTATACAAGTTATATTTTACTTTTAAGATGGCAATATTTACAATAATTTATTTTGTTTACAAAAATAACTTTTTAAAAGTTATTTATTTTCTACATTTTTAGGAAACTTTATTTTTACATTAAAACTTAAATTAAGTTTTTTATAAGACGTTTTTATTTCAAATGTTTGAAATATTTAATAAATAAGCATTAATAGCTATCTGTGTTTCCTTATTTTAGAATCACAAGATAGGATTATTTACTCTTTCATTAGAAAAAATAACCGTAAACATATTTACAGTAAAAGCCTTGCCAGTGACATGAGAATTTTTTTAAAATAATCGTTCAATAATCGTAATCGAGGTGACTTGTTCGATTAATCGCGATTATGATTTTAGCCAAAATCTTCCAGCCCTACCAACTCTCACGAGTTCACTGAGAGACACGCAATTGTCACTTTTTACACGCTCTCACACACATCCATTTCCTCACGCAGAGAAACATCGCGAAGCAAAGAGGACACTGACACCGACATACAAGACAGAGCAGGTTACTGTTGATATGAAACAGATTCTCGGCTCTCAGATTCTGTTAATTTTATTACGAAAATTCCAACAATAAACACCGTTTTGGCGCTTGTAAATGTGACGTGAAAGATAGCTGACAGATCTCAGTTCAAGCGGCACATGAACCGATCATCTGTTACTCTTCACTAACTTACCCAAAATGTAGCTAATAAAATCAATCCATCAGTGTTTTTCAACCGCGGAAAGATGTCCATAAAACAGCTGGAGAACAACATGTGTCACGTAACGTTACATTTACCTCAGGATGCCTTTTAATGACCCATAGCACGCATGTTAGCTGGACTTAAAATAATTGCTATAGAGAGGAGTATTTGGCTAAATATGATAACTATATTACACATTTATTATATTTTACCTATATCATTAAAATATTATAACGTAGTTTGTTATTATAAAAAACGCATTATGTTTAATTTGAGTTAGTTTTAACCTTTAATAATACCAGCTGACAGGGCTCTCTATGTTTACAGCATTAGGTGATTTATTTTTGGAGAACAATTAACATAACACATTAACATATCTACTGAACCTAATATTTATCCAAAGGAATTGATATTGAATCAATATCAGAATCAAAATCACAGGAATTGAATTGAAATTGTGAAATTTGTGTTAAGCAATAATAAAAACAGTAGCATACCAGTCTTTATGCATGTAATGTAAACATTGTGTTTACATAGTTAATAAACTTGATAAAATGATGTTTAGTTACCAAATAATTTGACAATCACAATAAACTTCTTGTGATGCAAGTTTTTTTTTTCTTTACACATTCCCCCCCAATCCACCCATTTTATGTTATGTTACATTTACACTAGGCTATTTACAATGACAGGACCCTCTGGTCTTTTTGGCTTGTTGTTTCTGATTGCACTTTAATCCAGATAATATCCCAGAAGGGAACAAAATTAAGTAAAAACAAAATAAAGTAAAAACTTGTTTTGAATAATTTCTTTGTCATCTGAGGATTGATTTTAAGTAGGGAGAGAAAAAAATCGGTTTAAATCGTAAATCGGATTTTTTGTCAAAAAATCGGGGATTTTTTTTTTTAGGCCATATCGCCCAGCCCTATAGAGAACGGTCCTTGTGGTTTTCTAGGCTGTATATAATCCATTCATTATTTGAATAAAAGTCGACACATAACAGTAATTGATATGATTAGCTTTTGACTTGAATACTTTATCAAACAGCTAGTAATGTATTGCTAATGTTACACAAACCATGTTCCTGTTCGCCATCTCAGAGTCAGACAGCTGCCTTCTAACAATCAGCATCCTTACAAATCATGATGGGAAAAGCCCCGCCCACATGTTGACGGGATTGGCTACGTGTTTGTGACAGTAGAAATGTTTGAGACTGTCTTTGGTTCACTGCAGTTTTAAGGAGAAAATACTGAGCAATGATGTTGACTGATGAATTTGCGCATGGTTTGACTTAAAGCATATTAAAGACATATAAACAACATTAAAAACATTCATAAATAAATAACCTAATTTACCGGTACAAAAAGAGCATTATGAAATTGACTTTGTGATGTGACTGCTGTCAGATTCAAAATAAACCAGGTGGATGTACAATATCCTACAAAATGCCACATACTGTAAATAATTAGACACAAAATATTGATTTGAGTTGAAAAATTGTATTGGCTCATTAAAACACGAAGTGAAGAAAACCAGACAGCATAATGTACAGTTGTACCACTTATTACACGACTTTTCTCAATTTAAATAATGACAGGGACATAAAATATTGATTTGAGAAGAATCCGTTTTAAAATCATACCCGTTTATAATCCATTACACAAAACAATCGTTCTAACAACAACATCTCTTCCTCCAGGTGTTTCTCATCCTGTGGCACTGGTTCCTCTGACCGAGGAGAACGAGGATGCCATGGAGAACAGGGCTTTCCAAAAACTCCTGCGCACAGTTGGCATCCGTGCACCCTCAGACGGACAGGTTGGTTTGGGCTTCCTTGTCTTTTATTCACGGCCTCACTTATTTCTCAATGCTTCCATATTAGTATAATAGTGATTATTTGAAAACACTATACCTGTAGTGCTGTAAATCTGCTGTCTTCTCATCCCATCTGCATTCATCAGGAGTCTTTCTGGAGGATTTCTGACAGTCTGAGTGTGGATCAGCTGAGGAAGCTAGCCGTGTCTCTGGAGCCGGGTGAGACAGAAGCTGAAGGGGATTCTGAAGGAAAGCAGGACACCAGTCGAGCTGTTGAGATGGAGGAGGAGGATGATGATGATAACCAAGACCTGAGAGCTCAAGCACTGAGAGCTTTGCTATTGTCTCGCCAGAGGAAACACACCTCTGCTGAATCAAAGGGTGAGCGGGATACATTTTCATTGAAGCCAATGTTGATCATTATCTTTAGAGGCCAATGTGAATGCAGTTATCTGTCAATTTGTCGTCTTTCACTCTTGAAGTATGTGGCTGCCCATAGAAGTTCTGTGTTAGCACACAGATAGAGTCCAGTCTGAGCATGTGCAATAGCAAATATTTATCTTAAACCCTCCGCAACAAGTTTTTGTGTTTTTTTTATTATAAGCAAAATTACTTACCGATACTCTTCTGTTAGATCTTTACCAAATTTGGTCCTGGTCATTGTTAGACCTAGTCTGGCAAGCCAGACCCACATCAAGATGTTAGGTCTGGGAACTCACCATTGGCATGCCTCACTCCGAGGCGCGGGATAAACGGTTGTCTTTCAAATTCCCTCAGCACGCAATAGGACACCGCTACAACCAACCAGAGCAACGAATGGCTGTGGCTGAGTGGGTCCCATGCGTTTTCCCACTAGCGGAGCTAGTTGATATATTAAACTTTTGCCGCATCCGGTCGTCAAAACTCCGAACACATCTTCCTTTTTTAAGAATGACTTAAGTGACGTTCACTTAACTCCAAGTCCTCCAGAGTCGCGGCCAAAGCCGATTCGAAAGACCGCTGTTCGCCAGCAGCTCCAGCATCTTCTCTGTTTTCAAGTAGCAGGGAAATCACCCGGAACCGTCACAACTCTGCCGTCGTTATGTTAAGCCCGCCCACCGACTCTATAGACGATGTGATTGGCCTGACTAGAGTTTGGTTTTTCCAGCTCGAATGCCAACGGAGAGTTGCTAGACTACACTGGCTTCAAAATAAATGTTGCTGCCGCTAGGGTGCGTCTAGATTTCTAGGCTATGTTAGACCATCACTGGCAAAAAAAAAAAAGAACCAAAAGCTTTTTTTCATGCCCTGAATAAACGTGTGCAATTTTTGAACGTTGAACGTCCTAAACGTTTGAAACTTGTATAAAGTTTCATGTGTCATTAATGTTCATCAAAGAAGAAAAGAAAAGAAAATCACTCACTAATCTTGACTGAATAACTATCAATTTCAGTTTCTTTAGTTGTTTTTATTTGTGCTATTGCTAGATTGTTTATTTGTTGTATTGTATTACTGACTATACTTTTCTACAATAATGTTTGAAATGTGTTAGTCTAGTTTATTAGATGGTAGTTCTTTAGGTTGCTGATTTTTGTTCATGGTTTTCAGCAGCGACAGAATTTGTTGTAAAAAGTCAGAATAAATATTTAGGTTTTACTTTTTTTTTACCATATTACAATCGAAACTGGGAATCAATAAGAATCGGAATCGATAGTCAGAATTGGAATCAAAATTGCTGAAATTCAAACGATACACAATCTATTGGTCAAAATATTAAAACAAATTTTACTTTGTAGTACTTTCTAATTCTGCGTATAACATTTTAAACTACTTTGCCTGAAAACATCATTGGAATGCTTATTTCAATCAAATGTAATGCCATTATGCTTGTGCTTTGCCCCTGAATTGCTGCTTGCGACTATATCATTGAAAATGTATTGACCTGGTAATTGCCAATGAATCAATTGAACTGATTTTCCCTGTCTTTATAAGACTCTCCATCATGTGAGGGCAGTTCTGATTCTGTGGAAGCAAGGTGAGTGCCAGTTTTGATAAACTCTTTAGTGACTAAAGTTTGTGAAGATTTACGCCAAACATTTGAGGAGTTTCTTAAACTAAATGTATTGATTTGTGTTCCAGTGATCGTATAGAGAAGAGAATCTCAAAGAAGAGGAGCAGAGTGTTGGATGATGATGATGATGATGATGATGATCAGAGAGGTAATGAATATCTCAAAAGCTTATCTAGAATTTCTGCAATGAATGAGTCTTTGATATATATTTTTTCATAATTAGATGCATGTTATGCATTAGGGATGGGCGATATATTAACGTTTGCGATATACTGGTAAAAAATTTCCTCACGATAAGAATTAGTCTTCCCGCGATAATAACGATAAAGCCTATAACGGGACCCATTCGCAGCTCACGCGCATGGCGGAAGGCGGACGTGAAGCTGAGGTGAAGTTTACCGCTAAACGAGTAACTACCTCTACATACTGGAACTGGTACACACAGATAGATGTTCACCCGCCCATCTCGCCGAACACTGACTGAGTGCTTGAGTTTCGCTCTCCGTCAAGTGATCCGTAAAGCCCACTATATCAGTTAATCTCAATGAATACACTGTGTATTTGATGCACAGTAACTAGTGTGAGGCGCACGACTTGCTGTCACTTTGCTGAGAGCGCTCCGTGTTTCTCACACACTCGATGAGAGAGAGAGAGAGTCTTATTTACATATCACGCAGAATTGAAGTGTACATGACGTCTACGTGTAAATTATATTATTTGTTGTATTTCCCTTTAAAAATAATGGAGTTCATTTGGAATTATTCAGCTTTTATTAGCAAACAGAAACTAATGCGCAAACGCAGACGTGATAATATTCATGAACCCAGCAGCTCATCAATCCTTAGTGCGGTTTATATTGTTAGTAGTATCAGAATTCGTAGTAGTATTAGTATAATTATTCAATGTTAGATTTTTTACATTTCGAACTTGTAAATGATTTGAATTATTACTGTGTGATGTTTTTCAGTATAGTTGCACTATTTAAGCATTATCTGCACTTTTACAGAAGAAACGTATATATGCAACTTTTCCATTTCTGCAAGGGAGGGTGTTTGGATTTTTACAGGTTTTTTAAATTATATTTTATGTACGGTAATTGGTATTTTATAGGAGCCTATTTGATGAAGGGTACATTTTACTTTGCATGCAGATATCACTTGTAGCCAAAAACAGTGGTGAATATGGTATTATATTTATATCGTCATTGATATCGTTATCGCAATAAATGCCAGAAAATATCGTGATATAATTTTTAAGTCCATATGGCCCATCCCTATTATGCATATGCAAATAAAAAACAAAACAAAAGGTTGAGTGGTGTGGAAAAAAGTTACCACAAATTTGGTTTTTGCTTTGTCATAATGGGGTATTTTTTTGTGAATACAGGTTTACTGCATGTCTTTAAAAAGTCTTTCACATAGTGCCCTACAGTGGTAAATCACTTTAATGTGAAAATTAGCCCATGATTTTCTCACCCTCAAGCCATCCTAGTTGTATATGACATATGCGGTCTACTTGCGTTTAATGGAGAACTTGTGCAACTCATGACGTCAGAAGTAGTGCAGTGCGTTATGGCGTAGTGCAAGTATCAGCAGTACGTCGCATTACTCACATAAGTTGCCCTTTACATTTAAGTTGAACCCGTATGTTCGTCTGGCTGGAAGCTAGTTATTTTACTTTATTAAGTTTTTAAATAATATATAAGTTTTACCCACGGTTACGAGTCATCCAAAATTATTTTTAATGATATTTGGGTCATGGTCGTTTGAAATAAAGATGCCAATTAAACCTTTGTAATTTATATAGTACTAGACACAATTTTATATGAAATGCATAGGCCTACACTTCATTGGCTGAATAACTGGCAGGAAGATGACAAACAAGCTCAGTCTGCAGGAGAGATGGAGGCGGCAAGAGGAAAGCTGAAGACTGGGGAGTGGAAGCTCTGCAAATACACAAATAGAGCAAAGTGTGGGAGACATTTGCCGAAATAATGAAAGATGATGACCAAAGTGCTGGCTTTGTCATGTGTACTACTTGCGATGCTATTTACACATTTGTGTTACGTCTATGGCCCAATAACGCTACGATGAGCATTTACTACTTTTAAAAAATGCGGGTCGGGTACAATATTTTCTTTCTTTTTTTTTGTGGTCCGAGTTGCGGGTGGGTTAGTTGAAAACGTTGGTGGGGTGCGGGTTGTTTATACATTGACCCGTGCATCACTGGTGGGAACCCTGAATATTACTGTTAAGTCAATGAGCATGTTTACATGCACACAGTTACACTGATAACTCCCCTAAGATCCAAACGCAAGTCAACAGCCTTTACAAGACTTATATAGATAAATAAATCCGGTTATTTACCAATAGTGGCATCAAAAGTTCAAAACCCAACCATTGGTGTATCTAACTCAGAGTATTGCATGTGTTATGCTGCATGTGTTATGCCTGTTGTTAAAGCATTAAAACCAACGAGTAATATTCCAAAATGTCAGCTCACAGACTCCTGCAGTTACAGATGTTTGATTGTACCGCTTCCTCTCGGGCTGCATGAGAAGAAAACACATTTTTATCATTTCTTGGGTCAACTAAAGACTCCTCCTCCTCTACTTGCTGTGTGGATGTGCTTAAATCCACAGTAAGGACGCTTTCCTGTCACACATCACACATGCGCACTTAAAAAAGCCCATAGAACACAGGTTAATGCGTTTACATTAACAATGTTGATCAGTTTATGCTTAATGTGTGATTTCGGCAATCCTATAAGATCATTACAAATCACACTGTACGACACGGATCTAATAAACCTGTGTACGACACATATAGACTATGATGATGACACCCATTGAATCATAGGCTACGACAGAAGTTAAAATAGAAGAATAAAACATCAGCATGTGCTAGTGGAAAACAAATAGAGCAAAATGAATCACATATTGGCAATTGTGGTTTTAAATGTGCGCTGGGAAAGGAAGTGAAGGTGGAGAATGTGGCTAGGGAAAAGAGGCCGTCTTGGCATGCCAATATTGCAAATAGAGCTTGAGCAAAGTCGTTTTAGCGCCATGCGTCGTTGATCAACACGCCATTTCATGTTGCATTTTTATTGGCTTGTCAGATTGCAATGAGAATCTTTTTTTGTCTTGAATTTGAGCAAAATCATTTATCCGCATAGGAAAAGCACAGTGAATTCTTCTCGTGCATGTTGGTGACACTCTCTTGTGTCTCTCTCACAGATATTTCAGATGTGGATCCATTATCCAGGAGTACGTTTGACAGAAGCCTGGATTCAGAGCGCGAGAGTCCTGCAGCGCCAGCCAAACGCAGATACAAGAGAGTGTTGAGCGAGGAAGAGGACGAAGATAACTAGACATGTTAACAGCGCAGTACTATCATAAATCTCTCTTTCATTTTAAATGTTAACTATTACCAAGTCCTCAATCTACCCTTTCTCCTGAAATTGTGTAGTACCTAAAAAAAAAAAAAACAATGTTGACCATATTTGTGGTGTTTTACTATTTTGAGAATTTCCAAAGGTGTTTTTACATTTTACATGCTTTTTGGTTTAGTGATATTTGAACTTGATACACTGGCATTCTCACTTTTTGATATAATTTCTAATATTTTCCTCTTCTATTTTAGTGTCTGCAAAACAAAATTGGTGTCATTTGAATGTCAGTGATGTTACTTGATGTCATTGAAAATTTACGCCATTTAAACGCAGCATCGCACATTTCTATAGGCTTTGGCACAGTGTTCATAATTGTCACATGGCTTATCCTTATACAAAAGGAAATTTTGTTATTATAAGGTAACAATCTTTGTATGTTAATAAAAGTTTCTGTATGAAATGATCAGCTTGGTTATATTTTTGGACAGTTAAATGACAGGGCTTCGATGTTGACTATAAATTGATTTCACAACCACTCCAACGAAAAGAAATAAGGTCATTTCATGTCAGCTTAGCATTTGCCCTCTTTTCAAGCGACTTAATTAAACTAAGCAATTGATGGAAGTCCAGCCGGAAGAACATTGCAATAGTCTAGAAATGACAAGAGCCTGGACAACAACTTTTACAGAAACCTGATGATCTACACTGCATACTAAATGTATACTTTTATCGAATGGAATTAGTCTCATTACAAAACAAATTCAAAAGTACATTTTTAATGTTAGCATAAAGGCTGTAGCTACCGTTAATTTGGCACTTTGGCGTAAGGAGCCCAAATTATGTTGTAACCAACGTCAGTAACTGTATAGCCTTCTGGTGCCCTTCGGTAGCCTGGGAAAACCCAGACAGCTTCCGGCAAATTTAGATTTGCCCTGCAAATCTGGCAAAGAGCTCATTCAAGCCCATTTCCAATCCGTCGAAATCGAGGCACCAATCAGAAACATTGGGGCGGGCTTTACACGATGACGACAGCGCAGCGACGGTGAAGCAGATTTTCTAGCCTACATTAGAAAGATGAAACATCACTCGTTCGAATCAGCTATCGCGTCTGTTTTAAGCGATTTGAACGTTTCCTTTTTGTTAAAACCCGAGCAAAGTACAACACTCGGAGATGTTTCTCCACTCTGCATACATGCGTCATCTCCAGGGCCGGCCCGAGGCATAAGCGAACTAAGCGGCTGCTTGTTTAAAAAAAATATATATTTTTTTAGATGGCTTAAACAAGTGACATAAATGAATTAATGAATATGGTTGAATGAATGAATAATTCAAGACAAGAAAATTCTGATTTCATGATCAATATACCTGCCTACAACAGCTGCTGTGTCTCAGCGTTTGTCATCCGCATAATCTAGACACCGCGCGCATGCATAGACAAGAGTGCGCAACTGCGCATAGTCACGGTATTTAAGTTGGAGAAAACAGCCGCAGGGGAACTTAACCTTCTAGGTGTAAGGGTAGCAGTTTGAATAAATAATAAACATAGCAGTTTGAACTCTTCTCCACTTTATTATACCACACATTGATCAGATCACTAACTCCAAAAACCCGCGACACTCCAGTACCAAGTGCGTACTACCCATTCCGATCTACGGCAAGCCCCGAGGGGAAAAACACATTGCATACACGAGCGCCAGTACATCATTACCGGTATTATAGTAACAGACTTTGTTGGATTCTGTCATGTACAATCCAACAAAGTCTGTTACAATAATAATAATAAAAAAGATTTTGAGGAGAGTTACACTGTATTGAGACATTTTTACAGTTTTCAACAATAATTGTCATTGTTGAACCCTTGCTCTTATTATGTTTCTGATTTCTCAGTTTTGTCATTATTTTAGCAAATAATTTATTTTATATGTTTTGAGACTGTTTGTTTTAAGAAGTTTCAAAGAGTTAGTAAAAGAGTAAAGTAAAAGTTTACCTTTTTTTATTTAAGTAGGCATTTTTTTTATAAGTATTTATTTTGTATTAATACATAACCTCACTGTATTAATTTATAATGTATCATAATTGCGTGACATTTGTGTCAATAATCGTCAAGCACAGGTGACTCCGCATAGTGGAAGGGGGCCCCCAAATCAAATTTTGCTTAGGGCCCCCAAAAGGCTCGGGCCGGCACTGGTCATCTCCTTCATCGCTCTGATTGGTTTTAGGTCTATCCAATTGCGCCCCGAGGCATTTGAGCGACGTCCGTTGGTGACGCCCCTTTGGAAATGATTTGTCTATGAAGCTTTGCCAGTTACTACTGAGAATGCTCTGGTTTTAACCAGGCTAGCTCTTCGGTTATTTTTGTCTGAAAAATTAATTTTTATTTCATCGGAATGGTACGAAACTTGGTAAAGGTTTTGGCACTTGCTATGTGAACACACAAAAAATCATGGACATGATTCAAAAAGGTTAAATGGTCCTGAAACAAAGTCAGTCTTGTGGTCAAAAATGAGCGCATTGAAAATGAATAGGAGATGAATTTTATCTAGTGGAAACTTTTGGTACTGCGGCCAAACAAACTCTTACTGAAAGCTCATTTTTTGTGATATTAAACTCAAATTTTGAACACAACTTGTTTCGATTTATGGCTTTAATTTTCTTGCAGTTTTAGAGTAAACGAGTTTTTGAAAAATTTTCATATAAAAATGTTAAAAAAATTGCATTTTTCATAATAAATTTACAATTTGTAACTTTTAAGGTCACTTTTTTTAAAACTTTTTTTCACTTCAGCAATAATTTACCAAGTGTCGTCTTTGAAAAGAGATCAAACTTAAGTCTGTGGTGTCAAACTTCGATGTCTCCCTATTTAACATACCAAGAAGCTGATGAGTTCAATCTATTGTTTTAAATAGTGAGACATATAAACCTGAGAATAATAAAAATTAGAAATATTTAAATAAATAAAGTAATAGTATAGTAGAAATAATTAATGATATATTTTACATGTTTCCATAGCAACAGTTAAATGTAATAACTTTACAGTAGAAATGTAATAAAAAAATCTAATAACTCGATTCGGATTCTCGCCTCTAAGAAAAACAATACAAAGATTGTTTCACTATAACACTAATACCAGCTGAAGAATGCTAAGAAGGTAAAGAAATGAGGGAAGAGAACAATAATGAAA
>JAZAVI010001182.1:7500-27129 GCA_036326025.1 Chrosomus eos | reverse complement strand
ATGGCCTCCAAGACCGTGGAAAGGTCCCATGTCGGGACTGAAGGGGGCCTGGGAGGGTTTAGCCTCCGAGCTCCTCTAAGGAAACGCACGACTAAGTCGCTCTTTCCTAGTGACTGGCCAGACACCGGTTTTGCAAACGTTGCTATGGCCGCCACGTATACTTTGAGCGTGGAAGGGGACCTGCCCTTATCCAGTAGCTCCTGAAGGAAGGAAAGCACTTCCGTAACCCCGCAGTCTACAGGTGAAAAGCCCTGCGCTTGACACCAAGCAGAGAACACAGACCACTTCGAGGAGTAGAGCCGTCTGGTAGACGGGGCTCTAGCCTGCGCGATCGTGTTTAGCACTCCCTCTGGGAGGTCAGCGGGTACCCGTTGATGGCCCATGCGTGCAGGGACCACAGATCCGGGCGAGGATGCCAAATCGAGCCTTCCGCCTGAGAGAGGAGGTCTCTCCTCAGCGGTAACGGCCATGGAGCAGCGCTGGTCAGCTGCATCAGGACAGGGAACCACGACTGGTTTGTCCAGAGCGGAGCTATGAGTAGCACTGGGCATCCCTCCCTCCTGATTCGCTCCAACACCTGAGGCAGGAGTGAGACAGGGGGAAAAGCATAAAGGGGGCGGCGGGGCCAGACATGGGCCAGCGCGTCCCGGCTTTTCGAGAAGAATCTCGGGCAGTGAGCGTTTTCTTGGGACGCGAACAGGTCCACCTGCGCTCTGCCAAACGTTTCCCACAGCAGCTGGATCGTCTGCGGGTGCAGAGACCATTCTCCTGCTGGAACGTTGTTTCTGGACAGCCTGTCTGGTCCCACATTTAGGTGACCAGGCACATGCGCCGCTCTCAGCGAGAGCAGGTTGTGCTGAGCCCAGACCAGGAGGCGTTCCGTCAGCCTGTAAAGGTTTCGGGACCTGACGCCGCCCTGGCGATTTATGTATGCCACCACTGACATGTTGTCCGACCGGACCAATACGTGGTGGCCTGTTATCTGGGGACAGAAGCGCCTTAGCGCTTTGTCGACTGCTATCAATTCCAAGCAGTTTATGTGTAGGAGCTTCTCCCGCACTGACCACAGGCCAGCCAGCGGTCTGCCCTCGAGCAGCGCTCCCCACCCCGAAGTGGAGGCGTCCGTAGACACCACCTTCACACTTGAGGGGATCCCCAGACTCACGCCCGACTGATACCAGTCGGTCGCTTTCCATGGTTTCAGAGCCGAAATGCACTGATGGTCGACCCTGAGGCGAAACAGACCTGCGGTCCATGCCCTGGGGGGAACTCGTGCTTTTAGCCATAGCTGCAGTGGGCGCATGCGGAGCAGGCCCAACTGGAGTACAGAGGCTGCTGAGGCCATGAGACCCAGCATTTTCTGAAACGGGAGCGGGACTATAGAGCCGTGGCGGAAGGATTTCGCGACGTGCTGGATATTCAATCCGCGCTCTGGTGACAGGCGTGCCGTCATGGATAGCGAGTCTAACACTGTTCCCAGAAAGGAAATCCTCCGACTGGGGAGCAGTGAGCTTTTCGCCCAATTGACTGTAAGGCCCAGCTCCTCGAGGTGCTCGAGTAATGCGGCCCTGTGTTCTAAGAGCTCCGTTCGTGAACGAGCTAGAATCAGCCAATCGTCCAAGTAATTCAAAACTCGCATGCCCCGAAGTCTCAGGGGAGCGAGGGCCGCGTCCATGCACTTCGTGAACGTACGGGGTGCTAGGGACAGGCCGAATGGCAGGACTGTGTATTGATATGCCTGGCCCTCGAAGGCGAATCTCAAGAATCGCCTGTGATGGGACGCTATTTGTATTTGGAAATACGCGTCTTTCAGATCTATTGACATGAACCAGTCTCCTTGGCGCACTTGCGCGAGGATTTTCCTGGTCGTAAGCATCCTGAACTGGCGTTTCACGAGCGCTCTGTTCAGCAGCCTCAGATCTAGAATGGGTCTGAGCCCACCATCTTTCTTCGGTACCAGAAAATATCTGCTGTATAAGCCCCCTTCGCTCTGAGCCTGAGATAAAGGTTCTATAGCCCCCTTTCTCAGTAGTTTCGCTATCTCGGCTCAAAGTAGATGAGATACTTCGCTTTTCACCGTAGTTTCGACGCGCGCCGCGTAGCGGCGAGGGCGTCGAGCGAATTGTAGCGAATAGCCTCTCTTTATAGTGTTCATCACCCACTCTGATACCCCGGGAAGCCTTGACCACGCATCCGCGTGAATAGCTAGGGGCAGAATGAAATCTGGGCTCTGGCCGCGGGAAAGCGGCGGCACAAGAGCCCGCGTGTGCTGGGAACACAGCGCCGTGTTTACGGCGTTCGAGGCGGGGGGCGCGCTGATCACAGCGGGCAGCCTGGCCGCGCTCATCTCCTCTGAGGCGGGTAGCGCCGAGAGAGAGAGCGGGGCGAATCCCGTGGGATTCGGCGTGTCTGTGAGGAAATGTGGGCGCGGGACCACGGGCACATTTGCTACACTGAAAACACTGTCGTTTAGGGCCGACTGAATGTGTGTTGGTTTCGTTTTTACAGAAACCGAGGGACACGCAGCGTGTAGTGTAAGCGGGCATGGGGATATGGGCGCGTTCACTACAGTGTTTGCACAATCGACCGGAGTCGATTTTATTTGTGCGAGCCCTGCACCGTGGCGGGCTGTGTCTGGGTGTGGGAATGGGCACTGGGGCGTGGGCATTCTTACAACACTCATAACACCATCGGCCGAGGCCGGAACACCAGAAAATACACTCTTTATTGGATTTATCTGGGTAGCCGTAAAAACAGCTTTTGTGTGCAGGCAAGCGGGCTGAGACACCGGCTGCTTCACTGCAAAATACACTGGTACAGTCACAACGCATGGGGCTGAACGAGCGAGAAGTTTTGGTGGAAATCCGGCCGCAGCGGGATCTGAACACCGTCGTTTTCCTAGAGCGGCTAGGAAGACTTTGGGGCCTCGGGCTTGATCTCAATCCTCGGCCGGGGCCCGCGGTGAGGGGGGCGGCGTCCGGCGGAGCGAGACCGCGGTCTCTGATCCCGGGCCTGGCGGCGCTGTGAGGCGGCGGCGGCGGAGGGCGGTGCAGGCTGGGGCTGAGAGCTGCGAGCAGGCGGCTTGGTGCGGCCTGTAGCGGAGCTCGAGCGCTTCGGCAGGAAGTGCTTCATAGCCTGAGAAGTCTTCTGCACCTCAACAAACCTGTCCGCGAAGTCCTTGACGGCCGTTCCGAACAGGCCCTCCGGGGAAATGGGCGCGTCGAGGAACACAGAGCGCTCGGCTTCCGTCATCTCGGACAGCGTCAACCATAAGTGTCTCTCGGCGACGGCGAGAGAGGCCATGTTCCGCCCCATGGCTTGCGCAGCGGCTTTAGAAGCGCGTAGAGCGAGGTCCGTAGCGCTCCTCAGGTCCGCCACACAGATAGCACCGGGTCCCTCCTCGTCCAGCTTGAGAAGGAGGTCTGCCTGGTAGATCTGCAGAATAGACATCGTGTGCAGCGCTGAGACTGCTTGCCCGGCGGCGGTGTAAGCGCGTCCGTGCAGCGATGATGTCACTCGGCAGGCTTTGGACGGGAGCGTCGTCTGAACCCGCCGTCCCGCAGAGGGCGGGCAGAGATGCGACGCGACAGCCGTCTCCACCGGAGGAATGGCGAGGTAGCCTCTACTTCCCGCACCGTCGACAGCGGAGAATGCCGCGGAGGTAGAGGTACGCATCCTGGCGGAAAAGGGGGCCTTCCACGACTTTGCAACCTCCTCGTGAAGTTCCGGGAGGAAGGGCGCGGGCCTAGATTTTGACGGAGCCTCGTCTTTGCCGAGAAAGCGCCCGTCTAATCTGTTGCGCGGCGGCAGCGTGGGTGCCTCCCAATCGAGGCCGATGCTTTCTACGGCCTTGGTGAGCAGACGCATCAGCTCAGACTCAATGCCGGCTCTCTTCCCAGAGGGTTGGCGGGGAGCGTTAGCGGAGGGGAGGTCCACAGAGCTCGCCCAATCCTCGCTATCCGAAGCCAAGAGAGAACACGCCTCGGTGTTGTCGTCCAACTCGATGGCGGACGCGGCGGCGGACGGCGGCCGCTGTCCGTCGGTGAGCGATTCGAGCGAAGCCGGCGAAGCTGGCGGGCGAACCGGCGAGCTTTGGCGGGCTGGAGATAGCTCGGGAGCGCGCTGGGCGCGGCGCTTCTTGCGACGCGGCGTCACGGCAGGCTGGGATACGGGCTCGGAGAACGAAGCCAGGCGAGTCCGCAGAGTCACCATAGGCAAACGTTCGCAGTGATGGCATCCGCCGTCAGCGAGCGCGATGGCCGCGTGATCCTCACCCAGGCAGGACACGCAGATGACATGTCGGTCCTCGTCGCTGAGTGGGGCTCGGCAAGAACCGCAGGAAGGCATCTTTAAAAAGACGCCGCTCTTTCAGAGGGGGTGGGAAAAAAGCAGATATGCAAACACACACACACACTCTATGCAGAGGAAAGGATATAACGCCGGAAAGCACAGCAGGTACGGCGGCTGAAGGCGGCGAGGCCAGCGACTCCAGACTCAATGGCACGTCCCGCTGAAGGCTACAGGTCGACGGCGCGGCTTCTCACTCTGGATCCAGCGATGCGTGAGGCTTCGCTGAAGAGATGAAAATCGACGTAAGAGCAGCTATCGAGCCTAGATATAGGGCGAGACCACGCCCTTTCTGGCGGGACGTGACGATATGGGCGCGAAGGGCCCCCATTCGTCGTGACGTCACGCAGAGCCTCTCTCGATAGGCTGCTGCTATTGCCGCAGAGCAGCCAATAGGCGCGCGAGCTGTCTCGCCTAGGTCTGCTTGCTGCTGCAAAGCGTTTTACATTAGTAAAAAATTAAGGATAATTTTTGGCTTCAATATCTCGTGGAAAAGAGTTTTCCCCATAGCGTAAGATATTACGCAGTACGAGAGATACTCTCGTAAGAGAACTGTTTTTATATTTATCAACCGATTTCAGTGGTTTGTATGTGGTGTACAAAAAGTTCCATCTCTAGTTATTTAAAATCTCAATAGTTACACTTGTAAAATATTTGTTTTAATAAAGAATGGTCAAAGCTCAGGCTTGTCATGTATCTGGCTTTTTATTCTTGGATAAGAATGATGAAGACCCCCATACTGAGATATAATTTAAGTTTTCTTATTGTGGAAAAAGCATTTTCTGTGATTGACCAGATTTGAGCAATAACAAAGATAACTGATGGGTCCTTTATGCTAATACATATGTTATGGTACAACTACTGTGGAATGCAGTAAATATAACATTTGTGAGAAGTAATAGTAAATAGTTTAGTCAATAAAATAAACAAATAGTATACAGCAAATAAAATAGTAATGAATAGTATAATTATATAATATCATACAATAATACAATCATAAAAATATTGATAATAGCATATGGTTTATTAATAATACTATAATAATATCAATAGAATAAGAAGTATCAATTACAGAATATACACAATAAAAAATAAGTTAAATAGTGACTTATATTTAATATTTAACTCTTTTTGTTAAATTTCAGTTTTATTGATCAGTAATAGCCATTATACCAGAAGTAGCTTCAGTCAAACATACAGCAGGATACAACGTTAAAAAAGCCTAAATATAAAGTTACGAAACTTCACTTTGCCCTCAGCCAAAACGATTTACCAGGGAACCATTTATAGATTAATGAGACCAAAGATCGCCCGTTAGATATACACAAGACGAATTATATCTCATGTTTAATCACTAGAGTAGAGACATCCGAGCCGGCGGCACACTTCAAAAGGACTCGCCGAGGTAAGGCTGTCCTCTGCTGGGTTAATGTGCGCTGAGCGCCCGGTGATCGCATCCTACAACTCCGAAACCGTCAGATCAAATTTTTAAATAGGCGCTATCTTTATCAACAAACCACATATTTAAGCTTTAAACAACTACATTGTCGACTGAAAAACTATTAAAACTCCATTTCGTGACACAATAACAGTAGTATTTTTAAATGTATCCTCTGAACGTTACTATTACTAATTAAATCATGACCAAATACAACCAAAAACAAACGTTCAGTCTTGCCTGTGAAAGATAATTCCTCGGAAGCGGTTTTCAATTGTGTGGCGACTTGTACAGCCCCAAGCAGCGCACAAAACAGGCATTTTTCTCAATTCCCAGTATGAGAGGTATGGGAAAGTTGCCATCCCCAATATGGCGGCGCGGTTGACGTGCGCTCCAGCGGCCAATAGGGCGTCTATGTATTATATTATGTCTATGATCCGGATGCCTTCAAAAAATTGAACTCTTGCGAAAAGGGTTCCTATCCGACAATTCCAGCGGAAGTTAAGCGTTGCTATGGTACTGATAAACAAACCTGAATTCTTAACTTTTAATACAATAAATCAGGGGTTCTCAAAGTCTTCATTCAAAGGTCCAAATCAGAATTTTCGTCAATGTCAAAGGTCCGGTCCGGGGGGGGGGAGAGATATTGGATGGGGCATGAGTAGGGTTGCCAACTTTCTGAATTGGAAATAAGGAAGGGGGGGGGGGGGGGGTTGATAGTGACATGCCCCCACGGAAGAAAATTTTGAAAAATAACCCCTGAAATTCATACATTTTATAGCACATTATAAATGCAAATTATTAGGCAAAGTTGCATTATATATTTTTGTATATTTTTATAAGTTGCACAAAAAATTGTATAGCAAAGTAGGTTTAATCTATATACAAGACTTAACCACTCAGATATATAAAGGCTATCATGATCATTTTGCCAAAAATGAACCATGTATTTGTTTAGTTCATAATACGTTTTATTTTTAACTTAAACAAATACGTATTATATGGAACGGTTGGCAACTCATGAGGCACACAAGCACATTTGCGCACACACACGTAAGGTCGCTCTCTCCCTCTCTGCCGGTTTGGAGCTCGCGAGCTCTAGATTGCGGGAGATTTGAACTAATCTGCGGGCATCAGGGAGCCGCTATCAATATGCGGGAGACTCCTGGAACTTCCGGGAGACTTGGGATATCTGTGAACGCATACCTCTCTGTCCAATCATCTTTGAAAACTCTATTTTCTTCATCAACTTTTCTTTTCCTGGACAATGACATCCTCCACACCCATTCAAACGCTTACTGCGGTGAAGTGTCGTGTTGGCGTTGCACCCCTTTTTACAGTCTATGGTTGCGCCTGATTACGTCAAAAGTCATACGCTTACTGGATGCCATGGCAACTAAATCACGGAGGAAAACTTTAAATATCTCGCCTTCGTTTTAATTTCGGACCATCTCAAAAAAAAAAAAAAGATTTTAACATGCGTTTATCAAAGTAGGAAATCCACACTTTTAATCCCTTACACACAATTAGTGCTCTTGAAATACGAAATGGAGGCGGGTCCGGATTGAATTCCCTCCGGGTCCGGATCCGGACCGGAGTCCGGACTTTGAGAAGTACTGCAATAAATAATGATTGTATAACGATAAGTTGTCATGTCATTTTTTTATTTTCATGATTTTAGAACGTTATTAGGGCAGTTAATACAATAAAAATGTAGGCTATAATCACATTTATATCCAACCTGACATTAACGTCCTGAGCAACTTTCCTCCACGCAGCAGCCTTCCTATTTATGTCTCTATAACCCTCATCAGAGAGATCATACAGAATTGTACATTCTGACAGAATCAACCTTTCTAATCTCTCCGCCATTTTTGTTCTACTCGCTTCCGACGCTTTTCACGGTGTAGTACGACGGCCGCTGGGAACGTATTGCGTATTACGGAGCTGATTTCAACTGCCAGTGTGAAGGCGGCTTAACTTTTAGGAGGCAACGATTTTTGTTGTTGTAATTTTGTGAATTAGCCTACACAGCGCAAATCGGATGAAGAAGGGTTGGCTCTCCACAGAACATAAAATATTTATTTTATTTTATTTTTCGTGTTCGCATTTATGAGGAAAAAACAATGTTACAGACGTGACAGTTCTCCGTTACGGACGCGAGCGCTCTGAAGTGGCACTAAAATACTGCTTTAAAACTTTCACAAAGACCTTACACAGAAGACACAAAGCCTTTCTTTAAAGTGAATTTCGTTTTGTATTAATTGTATCTTAATTTTGCCTGGATTTTATAAATGAGAAGTAGGCTAAATATAGCAGACAATTATAAATAATCAAGACACGGAGGACAATTCACTCATAAATGAACCAAAACTCAGTGTATAAGTAGTCTATTCACGGACCTGAAAAATATATCTATGTTGAAATGTCTATGTGTAAAACAGAACAATTCAAAACGAAAGAAAACAGACTGCTCTCTGCTTATGAAATTAAATGTGCATTTCTCTCTCGGTACTAGCCTACTGCGAAGATCGCGAGTCAGCATCGTCAACTTCGCCTTGACTATTAAAAAACAATTAAAATGTCTCCTTGCTATATTTGACATATTCATAATCATTGCTTTTGCCGGTTCTTTGTGACAGATTTTAGGTGCTTTATCGGCAGCGCCGCTGCCCTTAAATGAACGCGTCACCACCGCATCAAAAACATGATTGCGTGATGAAAACATGAAAAATACCACATAAACATAGCCTAACTGTTTAGAAAGAAAACACAGAACGAATAGCCTAATGCGCATACGTCCATCTCATACATCTCATACGCATACGCATACGTCCATACAGTCTTCTTCATGCCATCTTCACCATTAAGGCTTTAGCCGCTTTTCCACTGGCCAGCGCGAGCACAGAGGCCGAGATCATACCTCACGGCACTCCTGTAAGAAATAAATCGCTATACAAATATCAGACGCTGCCATATAGTTTTTATTAACAGACTTGGACACCACACGCGGTATTGACTGACCACGAACAGATAATTTAGCCTACTTTCATTTTTCACTCATTAATGTCTCGCGGTCTTGCTGTGTATTATTTTTTTTTTTTTTTACAATTAAAACTAAAAGTCTGTTGTAACTTGTAACGCAAGCCTTACTGAACATGTACCGAGTAAAATATTACTGAAAATTGATTAGTAATGCCTTACACTACTGCGTTACAGCAAAAAGTAATATGTTACTGTAATGCATTACTTTTGTAACGCGTTACTCCCAACACTGCTCATAAGCCACATAAGTTCACACACAACATGAGAGATCGCCCAGCTAGTGTAAAACACAAAACATGACATGAAAGCACATGAAACAAGGCACACAGACAAGACAAAACAGGAGTGTCAGAGCTCTGTCACAAAACCAAGAAATAGACTAGACAGAAGTGACGAACCCTGACATATACAGTGTTTTCCATGAAAGTTTCTTTATGAATGTTGTGCAAAATATTCAAACGTACAGAAAGTTGTTTAAAAGTGCAGAGAATCTCGATTACATGATTTGCAACGCTTCATTTTAGTAAGCAGCTGCTGCTGAGCTTCAGGTTTTCCGTCGTAACATTGACTTAGTGGATTATGGGAAGCGTCACTGTCGATTTATCTGTTGAACAGTTCAGTCAGTGAGATTTGATCTTCATTATGGCTTCTACAGATGTTCATCTCAGCGCTCGTGGCAGATCTGACTAAAACGGGTTATTGTTGTTAAGAAAATGAATGAGATTTTACTTCTCTTGTGCTCTTTTGCACTCTTATGATTTATTCTCACTTTCTCATTGGTTCTGAAGAGCAAGTAACACATATTCTGTGTCGTTTATATTGTCAACGTATGATCCATCAGGTCAAAAGTATCCAAGATGCCATTCGAGACAAGAAGAAGAGGTTTAACTTCATGGGCGAGGATGTAAACCTGGTCCCGTCGGTGGGCATCTTCATCACGATGAACCCCGGATACGCCGGCAGGACCGAGCTGCCGGAGAACCTCAAGGCTCTCTTCAGGTGCGCTACAGAGACCTAACCCACTCTTTCATAACTGAGGTTTCCTCTTCAGGTGCGGAGGATCTGCAGTTCATCAGGGGCGTTTACTCTTACAGGCGAACTTTACCGCTTTACACATCAGCATCTGGAGACTGCTCAGAAGGAGACCACCTGCACTCTTTTATAACAGAGATTTACAAGCAATAAAGAGCTCTGTTTTGCTCTGTAGAGTCAGCATTCATAAACACATTTCAGTTTGAGCAGCTATACTTTATTAGTGGCTGCAGACTCGATTCACATTCTCACGTGATGACCTGCGGCCACGTCCAGCTGTGGTTCTCCATCAGGCTTCTTCTATAGGCCTGCAGGCATTGATGGATGGAGCTTTCCTGACGTGATGTTCCTGAGGCGGTTTAGTTTTGAGGATCAGCAGGTGTCAGGCACATGAAGAGACCCAGAAAGAGCCCGTTATTACATAGATGAGAACTGAACGTACATATTTCACACATACTGTATGATATTTTAAAATGAATGTTTTAGGCCTGTAATAAGCCACGTTGGAATTATTTTCTATAGTAGGCTACTTCGTAACATACTTAAAAAGAATATTAAAGGCCAAAGCATAGTTATAGAGCACATGTAACGGCGATCACTCATTTTCAGAGACGTATTTTTTCCCGTTTGTTTTCTCCATAGTCATTTATGAAGCTCTCATTTATAAAAGGTTCACTTATAATGTTAATAACATTTTTTTTTGCTCAAAAAACTAACATACATGTAGAAACATGTATATTTTCCATTCTGTCCTAAAGGATCAGTTTGTAATGTGACTGATCCACAAAACAAGAACGCCTCAGGCATCACATGAGAAAAGCTGTCTATCAGTAAGTGTAACCGTAGGTCTATCGTGTCAACAGTAATGGTGATGAAAACAACCGTGTGCAGAAGTCTGAGAGCCTGATCTGCATGTGTGCTTTATTTGCAGGCTCACAGTCATGATGTTGTTCTGTGTTGTGTTTGTGTGTCCTGTTTCCTCTGTCCTGTAGGCCGTGTGCGATGGTGGTGCCAGACTTCGAGCTCATCTGTGAGATCATGTTGGTGGCAGAGGGCTTCATCGAGGCTCGACTTTTGGCCAGAAAATTCATCACTCTCTATCAGCTCTGCAAGGAGTTGCTCTCCAAACAGGTTGAGAAGTGTTTCTGCTGTATACTCTTACACGATCGCTCCAATGCCATGACACTGCTCTTAGAGAGCCTTCAGCTTTTCTAGCGTTTTGAGGAATGTTTGCCTGTCATTGGGACTTTATTTGAATGCAATGTTATGAAACATCCTATTATTAATCCTCTAATAAAAATGGCGTCAATCCCACTATCATCGTTCTGTTACTCTATAAATAGTTTTGATCCGCACTGTGAAATATGTGAAAGCCTTTATTACTGAATAGTGTGTAACACTGCTTGGCCTGCGGATGAAGTTGATCGGACTCTCGTTGAGGCTCTTGTTTGTCTCGCGCAGGATCACTATGACTGGGGTCTGAGGGCCATTAAGTCAGTGCTGGTGGTGGCCGGATCCCTGAAGAGAGGAGATCCCCGCAGACCCGAGGACCAGGTGCTGATGAGAGCCCTGAGAGACTTCAACGTCCCGAAGATCGTGACCGATGACATGCCCGTGTTCATGGGCCTCATCGGGGACCTCTTCCCGGCCCTCGACGTGCCCCGCAAACGGGACATGGACTTTGAGAAATTTGTCAAGCAGTCGGTGCTGGACCTCAAGCTGCAGGCCGAGGACAACTTTGTGCTAAAGGTGAGTTCAGTTGACGCGTCCCAGCTAATGCTAACCCTAACCTTTACTATGACCAGCATCTCACCAGAGTTATCATAAACTAAAGTTAAACATAAGGCCAATCCGCATGGGGTTTTCAATAGCCGATAACTATCTAAAGAGCATTACATATGTAGATCCATATTTGGATTCCATAATTCACTGGTTTGTGATAGAAGTGAAATCGTATGGAAATGTATCTATTTGTGACAGAAGAACAGATAAAAATGCAATGCCGTGGCTATTTCTGGTGAGGCGACTAAACAAAATCTCACAGGAACCTCAATTTTTGTCATATTAACTTTGTATTTGAAACAGAACTTGGTTAAACATATGGCTTTTTAGACTCCACATAGTTTTGTAAAATATATGTTTTGTATTAAATATAAAATGTTTTGTACAGTGCATTTGCTTTACAGTAAACATATATTTATAGATATAGATATATATACAATGAACAAAATTATAAATGCTACACTTTTGTGATGAGCTGAACACTGATTTTTTTTTTTAGTTCAGCTCATGAAAAATGGGTGCAAAAACAAAAGTGTTGCATTTATAATTTTGCTCAGTGTGTATATATAGTATATAGTATATACACACACATAGTATGAGCTGTAAACAAGCTTGCTGAAATGAAAAGAAAACCCGATGCCGATAATCTCAAAATGATGATTAGTTTGATGAGTGATTGATTTAATACTATATAAGATTATTAGAAATGGGTCGTTCCGATCCTCCAGTTTGTTTTGGGCAAGTGGTGTTTACAGAGTTGTGAGGCGTTCTGAATGTGTGTTTGTGTGGTCTCCGTCGAGGAGCGAGAAACAGAAGTGAGCTGAACACTTTGAGTGAAGATGGGAAATTACTGTCGTTTCATTCCGCTCAGTCTCTGTCTCAGACAGCCTGTGTGTGTGTGTGTGTGTGTCGTCTGGCGATACGTAAAGCTTGATGCGGTGGCCGCTTTGAAACTAGTGTCGTTTGTGGGGGAAAACATTCTAAAGTCCTGATCATTTTTCTCAACTTCACCTCTTCTTCGGTCGCATTATCTTCCTTTTAGAGCCATGAACCTGCTGTTGTGTTTCAAGCAAATAGACATTAGTGTCAGAGCAGTCTGCAAGTGGATATATTGGACAAATCAAAGATATCAGGAATTACAGTGTAATGGAGCCTCAGGTGCCGGAGCGCAGCTGTAATGTGGAGCATTAGGACGAGGTGGAGATATCAGCCTGAGCCGGGGGAAATAAGTGCAATCTCAGACGGGTCAAAGAGCCACAGAAACAACAGCTCAGCTGTCCATCAGCTCTCCAGCATACGCGTGTGTCTCCGGGAGAGGAAGAGCTCCAGTCTGCTATTAGCCATCGCCCCCAAACACATCAGATCAAAGCATCAATCAGCAAACCCTCAGCGCTGAAGAGCCCGACGGGGCCCCGCATCAATGCACTGATTGAACATGCCATCAGTGCCAAGAGGAAAATCTCTGCTCCACATCTCGCTCTTCTCTCAAAGTTTAAGTGTTTATCTCCTCATAGTGCTCCAGAAATACACATCTAACTGTGCGGTTCAGCCGGCTTACACTTACAGTGTGTGTCAATGACACGCTACCGTATGTTCTCCAATATACACAAGTCACATCGCTTCTATCACCTGAAACGTGCTGAGACTGATCACTGAGGCTATATACATTACCGGCTATATTTGACATGACTTTTTAACTCTTTCTTCTGATTTATTGCATCTTCAGATATTCAAAACATTCATAAATAACAATTAAAACTAAATATTCTGTGGGCCATTAAAACATTGGAAAAAATGATCAGAAATGCTGGCACTGGTTGGCATCTTTTTTCAAAAATGCTGGCAGGGAAACGTCCATTAATTGACGTTATTTATATGTTAAAGCACAATAAATAAATAAAAAATCTATATTTGTATAAAATATTACTGACAAAAGTACATGTTGTCATCTGACCAGGCAGTCAGAAATGTGAGTGTTTACAGTAAGTGCTAATCTCATGAGTCCTGCAGTAGTGGATCATCATCCTGAGCTGTAGATGCAGTGGCGGTGTAGCGGAGCTCTGGAGGAGTGCTAGTGGTGCTAGTGGTGCGAGTGGTGTAGCATTTAGACTTCAGGATGGGAAACACAGAAGTGTTCTGCATGTTATTAAAACAATAACACAATGAGAACAGCACAGAGAGCGCCCGCTCCCGCTGGAGCTCAGAGCGTTTGATGGAGGACTCAACACTTGTTTCGTTTATTACGGCTGCTGTTCAACAACACTGGAAACAGTTCCTGAACTTTTGTTGTTTTTGTTTTGAAATGTTTGGCATGAAGTCACACTGGTGCTGAACATCTCTTGATATTTCCTGAGGATGTTTTCAGCTCTGCCAAGCTGGTTCATCTCTCGTGTGTGCGGCACAAAACATCAAGCAGAGCAGCGTGTGTGTGTGTGTGTGTGTGGTGCGTGCGTGCGTGCGTGCGTGCGTGTGTGTGTGTGTGTGTGTGTGAGAGTGTGTGTGTGTGATATCTGACTGTTGATCTTCTTCTCAGGTGGTTCAGCTGGAGGAGCTGCTGGCCGTTCGTCACTCCGTGTTCGTGGTGGGAAACGCCGGCACGGGGAAATCGCAGGTCCTCAAGTCTCTCCATAAGACGTATCAGAACATGAAGCGCAGGGCGGTCTGGGCCGATCTCAACCCGAAAGCAGTGACCAACGACGAGCTGTTCGGCATCATCAACCCGGCCACGCGCGAGTGGAAGGACGGTGAGGGCCGCTGTGTGTGCCAGCGCTTCATCACGGCTGCGTGTACAACTCACACGTGTGCTTTCCTCCGCAGGGCTGTTTTCTAATATCATGCGTGAGCTGGCCAACATCAGTCACGCCGGGCCCAAGTGGATCGTCCTGGACGGGGATATCGACCCCATGTGGATTGAGTCGCTGAACACAGTAATGGATGATAACAAGGTAAAACTCCAGCTCAATATCAGCTTTCAGATATCTGTGTGAGGACGACCCTGACCTTCAGATGACCTGTGTGTGTGTGTGCTGTAGGTGCTGACGCTGGCCAGTAATGAGCGGATTCCTCTGAACCCCACCATGAGGCTTGTGTTCGAGATCAGTCATCTACGCACGGCCACGCCAGCCACGGTCTCCAGAGCCGGTCAGCACTACAGCTCAAACTAAATATAAATATAAATATGAGTTTATATATTCAATTTATTATATTTTATTGGCATTTAAAAATATATATATATGTAGTTTTTTAGCTTAGTTAGGGCCCGAGCACTGATGGTGAGAGAAACTTATTGGAATTGCTCCGTTTATTATTATTATTTAGTGTAGTTTTGTGTGTTTTGATGGTGTTGAGCTGTGCGGTGTGTGTGTGTGTGTGTGTGTGTGTGTGTGTGTGTGTGTGTGTGTGTGTGGTGTGCTCCTCCACACAGGTATTCTGTACATCAACCCTGCAGATCTGGGCTGGAACCCGCCGGTGGTGTCGAGCTGGGATCGACCGCGAGAAAGTGCAGTCCGAGAAGGCCAACCTCACCATTCTGTTCGACAAGTACTCCATTCATGCCTCGACACGCTCCGGTCCAGGTGCGTCAGTCAGGTGTCTCCCTCGAGCGCCACTAACACTGCACTCGCTCATGCTAACTCATCTAGCGCATCAGCATCAACTGATTCATATTCATCAGCATCCATGTGTCTGGGTTATTTTACTGACTATTATAGCTTTTATTATAGTTGTCAATAGTTTTAAAGTCTTAGTAACTTTGTTGTGGGTTTTTCTAATTTGTATTCATTTTAGTATACAGTGTAGACAGTATATTTGTTATACAGTGTTTTATTATTATTTTAGTGCATCAAGTTAAACTAAATTAAAATGAGAAATGTTGCCTTGGCAACTAGCTTTAGTTTAAGGTTTTTATTTTATTCCAGTAGTGAAATGTTTCTTTTTAATGGTTTTAGTTTTAGCAACTATAATAACTTTATCATGTCCACAGTAGCGTGAGAGAACAGCACAGATCACACACTGAGTGTGTGTAAGCGGCTCCGTTTACTGTGCAGAAAAGTGGAGCAGAGATCTGACACTGAAGCACTTGTTTCAAAACGGCTGTTTTGAGATGTGTGTGTGTGTGTCCGGTTCCCAGATTTAAGAAGATCATCCCCATCCCTGAGCAGAGTTTGGTGCAGATGCTGTGCTTCCTGCTGGAGTGTCTCCTCGTCCCAGAACACACTCCTCCTGACAGCCATAAGGATCTGTACGAGCTCTACTTCGTGTTCGCTGCCGTCTGGGCCTTTGGAGGAACCATGTTCCAGGATCAGGTGTGTGTGTGTGTGTGTGTGTGTGTGTGTGTGTGTGTGTGTGTGGTGTGTGTGTGTGTGTGTGTGTGTGTGTGTGTGTGTGTGTGTGTGTGTGTGTGTGTGTGTGTGTGTGTGTGTGTGTGTGTGTGTTTGTGTCGGAGGGAACCATGTTCCAGGATCAAGTGTGTCTCTGCTGGCTTTACTCCTCATGAACACTGCCTGCTTTAACACTGTGTGTGTGTGTGTGTGTGTGTGTGTGTGTGTGTGTGTGTGTGTGTGTGTGTGTGTGTGTGTGTGTGTGTGTGTGTGTGTGTGTGTGTGTGTGTGTGTGTGTGTGTGTGTGTGTGTGTGTGTGTGTGTGTGTGTGTGTGTGTGTCTCTGCAGCTCGTGGATTACAGGCTGGAGTTCAGCAAGTGGTGGGTGACGGAGTTTAAAAGCGTGAAGTTTCCGGCTCAGGGCACCGTGTTCGATTACTACATTGATCCCGAGAGCAAAAAGTTTGAGCCATGGACAAAAATGGTCCCGAACTTTGTGATGGATCCTGAAATTCCTCTGCAAGTCAGTATCAGGCTTTACTGTTCAGAGCATCATAATGTATAATTTTGTTGTAGAAGTTTGACATTTATTTACTTTTCTGCTTAGCAATACTATGAGTGAATTCATGCAGAAAGTTGATCAAAGTTTAAAAATGTGCCTTTTTAAAATATGGCTATATAGTTTTTATACATTTAATTTCAGCTTTAGTTATTTTAGTACATTATTGATATTGGCCTTGTCTGAAAGTTTGAAATAACTTTGAAAAATCTTGAAGTTTGAAGATTTTACTCAAACAACTCAATAAAATGTTTTGTTCTAGAGCATTGCTTTCGTCTCCATAACAGTCTGTGGGGCTTTTTGTAGTTTTGATGGTCTGGTTTAGGAAAAGCATGAGGAGTTAGCATGAGGAGTTAGCATAGAGGCAGCGACGCGAGAGCAGTCTGACGGTTCAGAGCGCCATTCCTCTCAGATATCTGGTGTACAAGCAGAAGTTCAGTATGTTAGCCTTTACCATGAGCGAACAACCGTGTGTGTGTGTGTGTGTGTTTCCCGTGTCTCAGGCCTGCCTCGTCCACACCACCGAGACCATCCGCGTGCGCTACTTCATGGACCGGCTGCTGGAGAGGCGGCGTCCCATCATGCTCGTGGGCAACGCTGGCACCGGGAAGTCGGTTCTGGGTGGGAGACAAGCTGGGCTCGCTGGACCCGGAGAAATACGCCATCAAAAACGTCCCGTTCAACTACTACACCACCTCAGCCATGTTACAGGGTACGTGTGTGTGTGTATGTGTGTGTGCATGCGTGCATGTGTGTGGGTGTGTGTGTGTCTTTCCATCCTCACGTTTGACCTGAGAGCAGAAGTGCTTTTTAAAGTGTAACTTCATGGCGTGTGGACAGTAAGTGTGTTTCCATCAAACGGCTTTAAAGCGAATAAACACCTGTGCGTAATGACGTCACATGCCGTTTTGCGATCAAATTGGTATATCGAATTGATTTGAGACATGTTAAGGTGTTTCCATTCATTTTCTCACCGAATTGCACAACATTCAAGCCAACATTTGCGAGTTTTGCTAGACAAAATGGATCACATCATAATAACGTTTCCATCAGCGTTTATCACATAAGCCGTATATCCATCAAGATAAAATCCCATGAGACCGATCGTATTTCATTTGAGTCGATATTCATGAAATTCAATCGAATTTTACTGTTTCCATACGACATTTTTCATTCGATATCACTTAAAGGGACTATATGCAGCTTTTTTCCCAAAATAAACGTAACAATAGCCTTTTTATTTTACCATTTATGACTCAAACATCTCCTGTTGAGCATACTGACACCTTGTCCGCTCACAGTGAGTGCACCTATAAGCCTGTATCCTATTTTTCCTATTTTCTGTCGGGTCGGATTTTTCCCGCGCCGTCTGCGGATGTGACGTCAAGCGCGTTCATGTTAAACGTTTCAGATCACTCTGCCACCACCGCTAGTCAGCAAGTAGCCTACACTCTGGCTGCGAGAGCGAGCAGAAAGGAAGAGCAGTTCTGTTTTTTGGCCACAGGTGTCAGTCGCGAGTTTAAATTTCAGAAAAGCGCAAATAGGCCCTTTAATGCGGATAAAAACGTGTGGATGGAAACATGGCTAGTGACAGATTTCATCTGAAGCAAACACTCGTGGCTCTTTGCTCCGGGCGTCAGCTGTTCTGTGTCCCTGTCTCTGTTGGTCTGAGATGTGTCACTACGCATCATGTGATGTATCACTCCGCATCATGTGATGTATCACTCCGCATCATGTGACGTTCACACACTTGCTCCTGTCAAACCAGACCAAACTACATTCAGAATCAGACGCTTACTTTCTTAATAACTGTGCTTTGGTATGAGACACAATCAATGACTGTAGTGCCCACAACTGTTAAACAATATTATAATTATTAATATTCAGGTGCTTCATCAAAACATTTTATGAGATTTTGTTTTCTTTTTTTAAAGATTAAAGAGATTATAGTTTGTGATTTTTGCAACCCTGCATGTTTAAATGCAGTTTTAATGATGATTTTATGATTTTTGTTATTTATATAAGCACCAAATAAACAGCAAAAGTTTATTTAGTGATTGCTAGAAAATAACAAAACTTACATGAATATATAATATAAATTTTAAATCTTAATGGATAACTTGTTTGAGAGTCACAAATTAGTCAAAATATTTATTTTAGATTTTTCTTACAATAACTTCTGATCATGCTGATCCAAAATATGATGCTTCTTAGGCACCACAATTAAGAAATGCAATGTTTTTAATATTATACAAATGAATATATTCATCAATTCATAACATAAAAATTAATTCAAACTTTTGCACACTGAACTGAATATCATTTCAACAGATTATGAACACAATGGCAGGTCAAAAGCACCATTTTAAAGGCTTGATAGACATTATATGGATTTTAAACTCTGTTAGTTTTATGTTAGATAATAGTTAATAAACCATATCTAATAGACAGTTTGGCAGTGATGTTGCATGCTCACGAAGCCTGTCCCCCACAGCTGTGCTAGAGAAGCCCTTAGAGAAGAAGGCGGGCAGGAACTACGGGCCGCCCGGCAGCAAGAGGCTCGTCTACTTCATCGACGACATGAACATGCCGGAGGTGGACGAGTACGGCACGGTCCAGCCGCACACCATGATCCGCCAGCACATGGACTACAACCACTGGTACTGACGTCACATGACCACCTTTCCTCAGTGTGTGTAGTGTTGCTGTGTGATCATGAGAAAGCTCCAGTTCTTCTCTATATCAGTGTCAGTGTTCCTGAACTCCTGAAACGCCTCCATTGTATCTTAAGTTTCTTCCGGGAACGAACACGTCACAATATTCCTCTTTATAATAATTAATGCACAGAATAAAGGGGCGGGGCCTGGTTGAGTTAGTTAGTAGTGTGTTAAACTGGCGGTTATGGAAAGGGGCGGGGCATTTCCCAAACACACTCGAAGCGCTCGACCAATCACAACACACTGCTCCAGCCGACCAATCAGAGCACAGTGTGCTTTTCAGGAGGAGGGGCTTCATAGAGACAGGAAGTAAACAGAGCGTTGCTGACAGACTGGGAAGAGAGGAGCCGCAACAATGAAGAATATGAGGAAAAATAATCAACATTCAAGC
>JAZAVI010001182.1:0-2500 GCA_036326025.1 Chrosomus eos | reverse complement strand
TACGCAGGATTGAGCGTCTCATGTTACACCGAGAGGGACCCAAAGGCCCAATCCGATCACTTTTGTTTTATGTGAACGGTTTAAAAAAAAATAAAAGAAAGCTTATTTGCCCCACAGCCAAGAAAAGTTCCATTTTTAATAAAGTTCAGACTGTTCAGAGGCTGCCGGCAGGTACTGTACTTCATTTCTACAGCGTGATTGACAAGAAGTCATTAGTTTACAGTCGTGTGTGAGAGAAGGCTAAGATAATGAGGCTCCGCTGAGGACTGTGTGTGTGTGTGTGTGTATATATATATATGCGTGTATATAATTACTTTTTTTCAATTTTTCTCTTTATTAAATCAGCTTTTTTCCTTTTGTTACACGAGTGTCACATTGGCAACTTTGTCTTCAACTTTTTGAAATGCTTTATTTATTTATATTTGGCTAGTTCTTAAATGGCTTTTATGTATAGATTTTTATTGTTATACCCAAACTTTCAGTCCTAAAAAAACTGATAATTTAAGCAAAGAGTGATTAAAAATAATAAATATAATAACTACATATAATCAAAATAATTTCCTGTTTCAGTGTTTTATGTGAAATCATTTATATAAATAGTCATTCATATATTTAATAGTTAAATAAAGTGTAATTTTATTGCAAAAGATTTTTATGTTTTAAAATTTCCATCATAGAATGTAATAAAAAAGCTCTCCTAATTTGACGTGTGGAAATATGGCTCAGAAGAAAATGACTTTGTATTTGAAGGTTGTTTATAATCTACATAAGTGCCTATAGATATAGTTATAGTCCACAAAAGTGTCAATAGTTGAATAAACACCCAACAATGTGGAGAAGAACTCATATATATGTAATATTGATTTGATAACTGACAATATTGGCTGAGAACGGAACTGAATTGATGATGATGTCACAGGTTATTACTGAGCTCGTTCCACAGCTTATGAACTTTACTCAGTTACTGAGCAGAACGGACCTCAGTGAAGACCGTTAGCTGTTAGAGCGCTTCACAGCAGAATTAAAGTGTGTGTGCTTCATCATGTTCCTGTGAAGCTGCTGTGAAACACCCTGTACTGTAGAAATAAAGCTGGCTTGATAATAGCAGGCTTGCTGGATTCAATAATCTACAGATATCTTTAGTGCAGTTTTGTGGATTGAGAAGTGAGATGATAATCCTGCTTTGAGAGCCTTTAGTCAGCTAGAACAGAACCAGAGCGAGTTCCCCCGGGATGGAGAGTCTTCAGAAGGGAATCTGTTACTCCTGTCTCCGGGTGCATAATCAATACACTCGATACACTCTTTTGATCAATCTCCTTATTGTGGACATTAACGACAGCCTCTCGTCACTTCTGTGAGAACACACCTGCAGCTGACCTGTAGAACAAAGAACATGATGACATCTAACATAATCTCGCTGGCTGAAAAATCCTTTTTACTCACTTTCAGATCATTGTAGAGTTTATAGTTGTGGAATATTAGACGAACCACATCTACTTCTTTCCCAAAGCATCAATGGTCAAACATTTCAGTGTGTCTGTGCATCTCTCTCAGTTGATATCTGCATTGTTTGCCTTTGCTTCATTGCTTTGCCACTGAGATGCGAAAGAAGATCTTGCAGTATTTTGCGATGTGAAATGCTGTTGAAGCAGCGCTAACGCTAATGCTTGTGTGGTTTCAGGGTATCCTGTTCTGCACCAGCGAGTGTGTGCGCACTCCTCAGGACCTGCTGAAGGTCTACCTACACGAGTCCAACCGGGTCTACCGAGACAAGATGGTGGAGGACAAAGACTTCGCCCTCTTCGACAAACTGCAGTCAGACACGGTGAAGCAGATCTACCAGGTGAGCGTGCAGAGAACGAGATCCAGTGCTAATCACGGTAAAGCCTTTCTCTACTGAGGATCATGAGCGAGCGAGAGACACATCTGACATCACACGCTCCTGCAGAACACACAAACACACAGTTCATGCTGTTTAAAAGGAACATGAGTTGATTAAATTGTCAGTCATTTGGTCTAACTTGAGGCAGCAGCGCTGAACTGAACGCTAGTGAATATTTCATGGAGTTTTGAGGCTGTTGTTATTCCCACTAGGATATGGAGGAGACTCTGGAGGAGACCACGGCCATGAACATGTTCTGCCACTTCGCCACGGGCATCGGGGAGCCCAAGTACATGCCGGTGCAGTCCTGGGGGAGTCTGAACAAAACCCTGCTGGAAGCGCTGGACGGCTACAACGAAGTGAACGCGGCTCTGAACCTGGTTCTGTTCGAGGACGCCATGTCTCATATGTAAGATCTGGAGCTTGTGCAGAAAGAGTTAGTCGACTTCTCCACGAGACCGGCACACGGGGAAGCCTCTCGGAAATGTTGGATTTCTATAAATCCGTCCGTTTTCCACAGCCATCCGCATTCAGATGGATCTCACTGCACTGACCCGTGCTTGTGCTGCTTTTAAACGCCACTAGTGTTTTATAGACACAGAGAGCCCAATTTAAACG
>JAZAVI010001180.1:0-44825 GCA_036326025.1 Chrosomus eos | reverse complement strand
ATATTATTGTAATCAAAACACATTTGAAAATACAAACTCTTATACCCCTTTTAATCAAAGTGTTATTGAAAAGTAAGACTTTTTAAAATGTAAATAGACCTTTGTTTGTGAAATTTTAAATACAAACGGTTTTAATGTTTTAAAAAAAACATAACTTTTACTTGATAAATTTGAATACACGCTTTTTTAAATATTAAACTTTTGATAACTTTAAAAAAACCCACTTTTTAACTTTCTCATTGATGTTCCTTCGAGAGTATCTCTCGTACTGCGTAATATCTTACGCTATGGGGAACACTCTTTCCTCGAGATATTGAAGCCAAAAATTATCCTTAATTTTTTTAATCATGCAAAACGCTTTTGCAGCAGCAAGCAGACAAGGGCGAAACAGCTCGCGCGCCCATTGGCTGCCTCGCTGGAAAAGCTGCAGCCTATCGAGTGAAGGCACTGCGTGACGTAATGACGAATGAAGACGCTTCGCGCTCATTTCGTCATGTCCCGCCAGTATAGGCGTGGTCTCGCCCTGTAAATACCCCTCGATAGCTGTATTTCTCTGATTTTTTCATTCTTCACGCGAAGCTCACGCATCGCGGGATCCAGAGTGAGAAGCCGCGCCGTTGACTTGTAGCCTTCTCAGCGGGACGTGCCATCTTCTGAAGTCGCTGGCCCAGCCGCCTTCAACTGCCGTACCTGCTGCGCTTTCCGGCGTACTATATCCTTTTACTCTGCTAAGTGTGTGTGTGTGTGTTTGCTTACGTGACGCAACACCCATTTCTACTGTTCTAAAAGAGCTGCGTCTTTTTAAAGATGCTTTCCTGTGGTTCTTGCCGAGCCCCACTCAGCGACGAGGACCGCCACGTCATCTGGGTGTCCTGCCTGGGTGGAGGATCACGCGGCCACCGCGCTCGCTGACGGCGGATGCCATCATTGTAAACGCTTGCCTATGGTGACTCTGCGGACTCGCCTGGCGTCGTTCTCCGAGCCCGCATCCCAGCCCGCCGTGATGCCGCGCCGCAAGAAGCGCCGCGCCCTGCGCGCTCCCGAGCTATTTCCAGCCCGCCAAAGCTCGCCGGTTCGCCCGCCAGCTTCGCCGGCTTCGCTCGAGTCGCTCCCAGACGGACAGCGGCCGCCGTCTGCCGCCGCGTCCGCACTTGAGCTCGACAAACTACCGGAGACGGCATTGAAACTGAGCCGATGCGTCCGCTCTCTCAAGCCGTGGATTACATCGGCCTGAATGGTGAGATACATTTGTGGCTAACGCTATCCGAGATGACGGAAGCTGAGCGCTCCGTGTTCCTCGACGTTCTCGCTCTGCTGGACGCCGCCCCCCTCAGCGCGGGCCCCGGCCGAGGATTGAGATAGAGCCCGAGGTCTCAAGGCCTTCCTAGTCTCTCTAGGAAAGCGACAGTGTTCAGTTCCCGCTGCGGCCGGAATTTCACCAAAACTTCTCGCTCGTTCAGTTCCAAGCAATGTGACTGTTCCAGTGTATTTCGCAGTGAACAAGCTGGTTCCACAGCCCGCTTGCCTGCGCACAATGGCCGCCGTTTCGGCTAACTAGCAGCGCCGCCAGGCCCGAGATCAAACACCGCGCTCTCGCTCTGCTGGACGCCGCCCCCCTCAGCGCGGGCCCCGGCCGAGGATTGAGGTAAGCCCGAGGTCTCAAGGCCTTCCTAGTTTCTCTAGGAAAGTGACGGTGTTCAGATCCCGCTGCGGCCGGATTTCCACCAAAACTTCTCGCTCGTTCAGTTCCATGCGTTGTGACTGTCCCAGTGTATTTCGCAGTGAAGCAGCCGGTGTCTCAGCCCGCTTGCCTGCGCACAAAAGCCGTTTCTATGGCTACCCAGATAAATCCAATAAAGAGTGCATTTTCTGGTGTTCCGGCCACGGCCGATGGTGTTACGAGTGTTGTAAGAATGCCCACGTCCCAGTGCCCATTCCCACACCCAGACACAGCCCGCCACGGTGCAGGGCTAGCACAAATAAAACCAACTCATGTTGGTTGTGCAGAAAATGTGGTGAACGCGCCCATACAATGCCGCTTACACTACACGATGCGTGTCCCTTGGTTTCTGTAAAACGAAACTAACACACATTTAGTCGGCGCGAGCCGACAGTGTTCTCAGTGCAGTAAATGTGCCCGCTGTTCCGCATTTCCTCACTGACACGCCGAATCCCACGGGATTCACCCCCGCTCGCTTTCTCTGCACAACCTGTCACAGAGAAGCTGAGCGCGGCCAGGCTGCCGGCTTTGATCAGCGCGCGCCTGCCCGCTGTGATTAGCGCGCACCTCGCACGCTGTGAACACAGCGTTGATTCAGTCGGCGCGAGCCGAGTATTCTCCGTGCAGAAAATGTGCCCGCTGTCTCGCGCCCGCATTTCTCACAGACACTCCGAATCTCACGGGATTCACCCCCGCTCGTCTTCTCTGCACAACCCGTCACAGAGAAGCTGAGCGCGGCCAGGCTGCCGGCTTTGATCAGCGCGCGCCTCGCACGCTGTATACACAGCAGTGATTTAGTCGCGCGAGCTGACAGTATTCTCAGTGTAGTAAATGTGCCGCATTAGTAAATGTGCCCACATTCCCTCACACGCGCCGAATCCCACAGGATTCGCCCCGCTCGCTCTCTGCGCGTCCCGCCATAGAGAAGCTGAGCGCGGCCAGGCTGCCCGCTGTGATCAGCGCGCCCCCCGCCTCGAACGCTGTAAACACGGTGCTGTGTTCCCAGTACACAGGGGCTCTCGAGCTGCCGTCCTGCCGCGGCCAGAGCCCAGATTTCATTCTACCCCTAGCTATTCACGCAGATGCGTGGTCAAGGCTTCCCGGGGTATCAGAATGGGTGTTGAACACTATAACGAGAGGCTGTTCGCTACAGTTCGCTCGACGCCCCGCCGTTATACGGCGCGAGTCGAAACTACGGTGTATAGCGAAGTGTTTTAACTACTTCGAGCCGAGATAGCGAAACTACTGAGAAAAGGGGCTATAGAACCTCTATCTCAGGGCGAAGGGGGCTTATACAGCAGATATTTTCTGGTACTGAAAAAAGATGGTGGGCTCAGGCCCATTCTAGATCTGCGACTGCTGAACAGAACGCTCGGGAAGCGCCAGTTCAGAATGCTTACGACCAGGAAAATCCTCGCGCAAGTGCGCCAAGGAGACTGGTTCATGTCAACAGATCTGAAGGACGCCTATTTTCAAATACAAATAGCGTCCCATCACAGGCGATTCTTGAGATTCGCCTTCGAGGGCTAGGCATATCAATACACAGTCCTGCCGTTCGGCCTGTCCATAGCACCCCGTACGTTCACGTAGTGCATGGACGCGGCCCTCGCCCCCCTGAGACTTCGGGGCATGCGAGTTTTGAACTACTTGGACGATTGGCTGATTCTAGCTCGTTCACGAACGGAGCTCATAGAACACAGGGCCGCATTACTCGAGCACCTCGAGGAGCTGGGCCTTACAGTCAATTGGGCGAAAAGCTCACTGCTCCCCAGTCGGAGAATTTCCTTCTGGGAACAGTGTTGGACTCGCTATCCATGACAGCACGCCTGTCACCGGAGCGCGGATTGAATATTCAGCACGTCGCGAGATCCTTCCGCCACGGCTCTATAGTCCCGCTCAGAAGGTTTCAGAAAATGCTGGGTCTGATGGCCTCAGCAGCCTCCGTACTCCAGTTGGGCCTGCTCTGCATGTGCCCACTGCAGCTATGGCTAAAAGCACGAGTTCCCCCAGGGCGTGGACCGCGGGTCTATTTCGCCTCAGGGTCGACCTTCAGTGCGTCTCAGCTCTGAAACCGTGGAAAAGTGACCGACTGGTATCAGTCAGGTGTGAGTCTGGGGATCGCCTCGGGTGTGAAGGTGGTGTCTACGGACGCCTCCACATCGGGGCGGGGAGCGCTGCTCGAGGGCAGACCACTAGCTGGCCTATGGTCAGTACGGGAGAAGCTCCTTCACATAAACTGCTTGGAATTAATGGCAGTCGACAAAGCGCTAAGGCGCTTCTGTCCCCAGATAATAGGCCACCACGTATTGGTCCGGTCGGACAACATGTCAGTGGTGGCGTACATAAATCGCCAGGGCGGCATCGGGTCCACACGCCTTTGCAGGCTGGCGGAACCCCTCTTGGTCTGGGCCCAGCGCAACCTCCTTTCTCTGAAAGCGGCGCACGTGCCTGGGCACCTGAATACGGGTCCAGACAAGCTGTCCAGAGACAACGTCCCGACAGGAGAATGGTCGCTGCATCCGCAGACGGTCCAGCTGCTGTGGGAAACGTTTGGCAGAGCGCAGGTGGACCTGTTCGCGTCCCGCGAGAACGCTCACTGCCCAGTATTCTTCTCGAAAAGCAGGGACGCGCTGGCCCATGCTTGACCCAGCGGTCCCCTGTATGCTTTTCCCCCTGTCTCGCTCCTGCCTCAGGTGTTGGAACGGATCAGGGAAAATGGATGCCCAGTGCTGCTTGTAGCTCCGCTCTGGACGAACCAGGCTTGGTTTCCGGTCCTGATGCGGATGGCCAGCACTGCCCCGTGGCCTGTACCGTTGAGGAGAGATCTCCTCTCTCAGGCGGAGGGCTCGATTTGGCATCCTCGCCGGAACTGTGGTCCCTGCACGCATGGGCCATCAACGGGTACCCGCTAGCCTCCCGGAAGGAGTGCTAAACACGATCGCGCAGGCTAGAGCTCCGTCTACCAGACGGCTCTATGCCTCGAAATGGTCGGTGTTCTCTACTTGGTGTCGAGCCCGTGGCTTTTCACCTGTGGACTGCGGGGTTAAGGAAGTGCTTGCCTTCCTTCAGGAGCTGATGGATAAGGGAAGGACCCCATCCACGCTCAAAGTTTACGTGGCGGCCATAGCACCGTTTGCTAAACCGGTGTCTGGCCAGTCGCTGGGGAAAACGACTTAGTCGTGCGTTTCCTACGAGGAGCTCGGAGGTTAAACCCTCCCAGGCCCCCTTCAGTCCCGGCTTGGGACCTTTCCACGGTCTTGGAGGCCATGAAAGGCGCCCCGTTTGAGCCGATCCAGCTGTCGGACATGAAGCACCTGTCCCTTAAGACGGTGTTTCTATTGGCTCTCGCTTCAGTGAAGCGTGTAGGGGACTTACAGGCGTTTTCTGTAAGCGCGTCTTGTCTGGAGTTTGGGCCTAACGACTCAAAGGTCGTACTCAAACCGAGGCACGGCTACGTGCCGAAATCCCTCAATACACCGTTTAGGGCCCAGGTAATTTCCCTGTCAGCCCTTCCGGTTCTCGATGAGGAGAGGGACGTGAGTCTCCTTTGCCCTGTCAGGGCGTTAAGGGCTTATGTGTCCCGCTCGCCTGAGTTCAGGCAGACCGAGCAGCTTTTCGTTTTGTTTGGCGGCCGTTCTAAGGGACTCGCCGCCTCAAAACAGAGCCTATCCAGATGGATAGTGGATGCCATAGCGCTGGCTTACACTTCCAAGGGCCTGCGGTGCCCATTGGGTGTCAAAGCGCACCCCACAAGAGGCGTGGCCTCGTCGTGGGCATGGTATAGCGGGGTCTCCCTGCAGGATATCTGTACGGCTGCGGGCTGGGCCTCGCCGTCGACATTTATCAAGTACTATAACCTGGAGGTGCCCGCCTTACAAGCTAAGCTTTTGGCGGTCTGAACTTCGGGCTTATCGGCCGCCAATGCGGCTATGTTGCCCTTACGGGTCGGTACCCCTACGGGACTTTTATGAAGGAGTGACGCTTCTAGCCTCTCCTCCTCTACTCTATGTGAGTTATGGTGATTATGCACTAGATGTGCCCCGGGCTTGGCCCCGGGACTCTGGTGTTGGATCCCTGTCCGCACGGCGTTTTGTATGGGGTCCCCATAGCGTAAGATATTACGCAGTACGAGAGATACTCTCGTAAGAGAACGTACTCGGTTACTAACGTAACCTCGGTTCTCTCTAGAGAGGGAACGAGTACTGCGTATCTTGCCGTGCTTGAACTATGCTCTGGTTCGCTTCGGTGTACAAAATCAGAGAAATACAGCTATCGAGGGGTATTTACAGGGCGAGACCACGCCTATACTGGCGGGACATGACGAAATGAGCGCGAAGCGTCTTCATTCGTCATTACGTCACGCAGTGCCTTCACTCGATAGGCTGCAGCTTTTCCAGCGAGGCAGCCAATGGGCGCGCGAGCTGTTTCGCCCTTGTCTGCTTGCTGCTGCAAAAGCGTTTTGCATGATTAAAAAAATTAAGGATAATTTTTGGCTTCAATATCTCGAGGAAAGAGTGTTCCCCATAGCGTAAGATATTACGCAGTACTCGTTCCCTCTCTAGAGAGAACCGAGGTTACGTTAGTAACCGAGTACGTTTTAAGTGTAATAACGCTAAAGATATGTGTATTTTAACTTTATACATCTTTAAACACTAGGTAATTGTGAAAAAAGTACATCTTCAAATATAGTAATTAGCTCTATTTGTATGATATCATTTTAAAAACATATTGTTTTAGATGTTTTTACAGTTTTTTACAGTCGCTAGGACCCATTTTTCAATACTTAAGTCACTTTTTCAAAACTCTTCACACAGTGAGCACAACAGAAGTATATGTGGGCTAAACTGTGGATCATTTATCATTGCTTTGGCACAAAATGCATTCATTGACTACATCTTTCAAATTACATTAATTCTTTTCTCAATTCGACACAACAACCGCCAAAACTCTGTGTACTTACAGGCCAATTTGCACACGCTTACACACTGTTTTCAAAACTGTTAAACTTATGTTCAAAACAATAACATAATACAAAACTGAATAATTATAAGTCGGCATTTTGCCACATTTCTACAGTATTGTAATGAAATATATTTAGAATCTAAAAATTAAATGGTATAAAAACAATTGGAACAACCACAGCTGATTCCTAATGTATCTGTATCGGTGGATTGTGTGTATACAAATTGTTGTACTTTGGAATTACTCCAAAAACATAAAATATAATAACTGCATGATGTATGATTCATTCTAGTAACATATATTGCAGTGAATTCTAAACAGTAAAGAGGTAGAAGAAAGAAAGCATTTACATAGGAAAACATTGTATAAAGTTACCTGTTGTTAGTGTTTTTATGTTATTGTTTTGTGGGTGACAGAGTGTGTTTGTTAGCTGTCAACCTTTGCTAGTGTTATGGAAGAATGTGTTGATTTGAGATATGTATGAAGTGATTTGGTAGTTTTAGTGCATTTTGAATGTGAAATGAACTGCTGTGCCGAGCTGAAAGTTGGTTAGGAGAACTGTGTGAAGAGTTTTGAAAAAGTGACTTAAGTATTGAAAAATGGGTCCTAGCGACTGTAAAAAACTGTAATGCTAAAACATTTTGATAAATTTAAGAAATCACAATTTAAAACTTATTTATTTAATTATTTAATTAATTTTTTAATTTCATTAATTATTTATTTTTATGTCTAAACGTTTTTAACATTTTACAAGTGTATGGTGACCGCCAAAACACACTTTTATACAGTACATAGTTTTAAACATGATTTTTAACACAATGTAGTTTTAATATCTACATAGTTTAATATGTTTTAATTTAAAAAATGTGTAATAACACTAAATATACTAAAACTACTACTTTTGTTCAAATATATGTTGGAAAATAGATCTATTGCTTGATATAAAATTTGAATACAACCTGTTTTAGATGCTTTATTAAGAAAACATAACTAATCTTTGTAACTGTGATATACACTTTAATATATGTAAATTTAATCTAAATTAAGCTTTGGTACCGAAATTGGTACAGAGAACCGTGAATTTTTACTGGTATTGGTACCGAATACTGAAATTTTGGTACTGTGACAACACTAATGTAAATTACAGTCACAATGCATCAGAAGTAACTGTAAGTCCAGCATGTCACCAGAGAGATATTATGGTGAGAGATATTTAGGTATGATAGTATGGTTTAGATTATTTATTTTGACATCTAAATATAAGCAATGTACCTATTGTATATAGGCCTAACCCCGCACGTCAGCTTTAAAACAGTAATCTACATTCTGAATAAACCATTGTTACGTCTGTAACATACATATTCTTTGAGGTTGGGGAACACTGTTTCCAATCACAGTTAAACAAAAACAAATAAACATACAGCAAGAAACACTGAGATAACACAAAACAGATCTAAGAACTCAATACGTTACATTGTCATTCTACAAATAATGTATTTACTGTTTTCAGTTACACCCCTCCCCCTCACAATGGTTCATTCCATCTGCACTGTCCGAGCTACGATCGAGTAGCCTCTCGCTGCAGCCTGCGGTGGACATCCAACCCGGCAACATCCAAGTGTGACGTCAGAAGCCACCACGCCCATGCCCAAATTGGACACATTCTCGTTAACGTTAACATTTAAAAACAGGAAGAAGCATCGAGAAGAGAAGACGAAGGTAACTGCGAAACAAAATGCACAAAACACACTTGCGGTTTTAGTATAAACAGCTGTTCAACATTATATGAATGAGTTGTATGAGAATGCGATGTTACCTGTTGAAATAGAGCTATGAATTATCTTCAATTTACATATTTGGTCATTTAACTCGTCCCCTGTGATGTCTTTTAACTGAGTTGTGTGTTATATTTGGCTGAGTGAATTTCGTATCAGTAAACGTTAGATTCTCAACTGAGAATTGTATACTATTACTATTATAGCCTACTATACTAACTGCATTATTATATCACCAATTTCATGTTGTTATTTGGATTAAGGGTAAATATGAAAAATATATAATTTCATTGCTTATGTGTGACGTTACATCCTGTAAATCTTATTCTGCTTGTAAAGAATACGAGATTTGATTGTCACTCTGTCAGTTGTAAATACTGCATATTGAAAAAGTTTGAAGTTGTTCAGTCATTGCTATGCAAAGAAGTTATACATGCTTATATAATGTAATGTGATGATAAACTGTTGTAATATGAATAAGTTTTATTATTAATTCATAGTAAATACAGTGACAGCAAGCCAGCCATCACATCAGCAGTCTTTCCTAACTATATTATACTTCTTTTCAGGAGTACTTCAATTGTGAAAGCAAGTGATTGTTTGCCATGTCGGTAAGTAAAAATAAACTTTGGTTTGTATCTTACATTTACACATTTGGAGTTTGGAATTAGACGTCAGTAACATGAATATTCTATTTGACTTTCTCTCTCTACAACTCCAACATTTCATAAGTGTTAAATCAGAAATATATATTTCAGTTGAACATGTTAAACAAATCTCCTCTCTCTCTCTCTCTCTCTCTCTCTCTCTCTCTCTCTCTCTCTCTCTCTCTCTCTCTCTCTCTCTCTCTCTCTCTCTCTCTCTCTCTCTCTCTCTCTCTCTCTCTTCTTTCTCTCTCTCTCTCTCTCAGAGTTGAAGCCATTCTTGCAGCAACTGGTGGAAAAGGGGATCTTTTTGGTGCTTTTGTTGTAGCACAAATAATTTTGTTCTTTCATATAATAGAAATAAATGCATGTGTATATATAAATAAATTCATGCTTGAATCATTCTCGAGTTTTGCCTTCTGATATCTGGCCATATCATTTAGTGACTGCATATGCTGCTTCCATCGTTATTTTATAATGAGCAAACTAGTTCAACTTAAGGAGGTTAATCAATACAACAGCATAACAGTATAATTCAAGAAACTAAGACTCACTCCACTTTTTCAGTTGTTTAAAGAATGATATACATTTTTAATTATTTTGTTTTGTGTAAATTAAATTTTTTCAAAATGCCTCTGATGCATTTTGAAAAAAAAAAAAACACACATTTTATAAAAATACTCCTCAGATTAAATGTCTTTCGAACTATGTATGTACAAACTAAAAAACTAGGGTCCTGTAACCGGGGTCCTAAAGCTGCAGCCTCCGATTGTGCAGGAATATACTATTGATTTTAAGTAGGCTAGTATAATGAATGTGTTGCTCTGAACAACTGTGACATTGGTTATTTTAACAAAAATTTATCACACTTGCATAGATGGTTCATTTTAGACCCATGTGTGTAAACTTAATGTATTAACACAAAATATTAAATAAATAAAAATTAATTTGTGACCAAGATATTTTGAACTATGATTAGATTTTGATATGTTAAACTCATAAAACCTGTTCAGAAGGGGAAGACGAGAGATTAACTGTTTTTTTTAATGTATTGGAATATTGTGCAAAAGTTCATTTATTTCAGTAATTCAACATAGCTGTAAGCCATAATCATCCAATTTATAACACATAAAGGCTTGAAATATCTCACTTTGCATGTAATGAGTCTATATTATATATTAGTATCAACTTTTAGTTGAATTACTGAAATAAATGAACTTTTGCATGATATTCAAATTTTTTGAGTTTCACCATATTGGTTCCTTAATTTAAGGTTTACATAAATTCCATTCTGGTGTTCTATTATTTGATTTCAAAGTCATTTGCTAAAACAGGCATTAACTAATAAGTGAATTCTTAATTTGGTTGTAAAAATGCAATATTTCTATAACCACATAGAAAGAAAAAGTTTTTTTATTTTTTTATTAAAGGGGTAACTATAAGTGCAGTTTGGATCCCATATAATTAAGACATTTTTAGTTTTAAAAATCGTTTTGTTTAAGTATAAATGCTCCCTTATACGTTTATTATAGCAAAACTATGATTATTGATTACCATTTGTGTAACAGAAATATAAGAGAAATACAAAAATATCGTTTTAAGGTACATTGTTTACTTGTAGTACCATGTCATTAACTTACAAAACCAGTGAGCAATGCAGAGGTAAAGTATTGTCTAATACAGCTGTTAAGGGAGTGATTGTGATTTAGACCATTCCAAGCCTGCCAAAGCGTCACAATTTAACTGCACCAATAATCTGTAGCATCACACCTCTACACAAATAACCTCATCTTTATTATAAACCAATAACTATGATAACAACCGTAAACACATTTCCGACAGGAAGCAGCGCCTTTTTTGCGCATGCGTACAACAAATCGAGTCACGTGCCGTAGTTGGACATGGGCGTGGCTTTCCACGTCACACTTGGATGGGCGTGGCTTCTGACATCACACTTTGATGTGGGCCGGGTTGGATATCCACCGCAGGATGCAGCGAGCTGTACTTGCTACGATCGCTAGTGTAGCGTCTCTCGCTTATTGCACTTGCAATGCAGTGTAGACAGTGTGACACACGCAGGCATGTCACATAAAGTCAGGGCATCAAAAATGGAAAGAAAAGAAGGAAAAGAGAAGACAGAGAACGCCGAAGTCGACAGTATGTGTCACAGTTTTTCAAAAAGAAAGGTAGCTTGCCTGTATTCCAAAACTTTCAGAGTTACTTATTTTTGTTGCTACATGACCCGCTTTTATCTAGCTAGCTTAGTAAAATAATTACTGAATTATGATTTACATCCAACAATAATAACATCTCTATTGTCTCGTTGGAACTGCGTATTGATACCGTATACAACCACCCTATTTCGCATGTATTTTATAGGGGCTGTTTTATGTAATGTGCAGGGACGGATTATGGCGATGATGTGCCCTGGGCACGGATGTCTCAAAGGCCCCCTTCACCACTTTTTTGGACAACAGTGTTGCACGCACCTGTATGCACAGGCGCCGCAATTGGACAGGCAAACCAGGCATTTTAAGGGGACCCCTGAGGGCTGATCATTTAAACAATCAGAAATGTTAATATACAGACAGCAACATCTCTGCATCCCCCTTATCCCCCTCTCTCGTTATGCTCGTTATGCTTTTACCTTTTTCAAACTGGTGCAGCGCTTATCGCGGTAGGTAGAAAATGCATGATTTGATTTGTTAAACACGAAAAGGACTTATCCATCTGGCATGGCAGCTCGCTCTAATTTTAACCTAGATAACTGCATATCCCAAGTGTATGTGCGGACTGCGGAGTGTAAGCGCGCAGTGCATGGCAGATCGGCGCGAAAACTTGCACTTTCCTATCAACAGTGGAAACAACTTGAAAGTATTACGGAGCCCGGGAAGTCACGTGGAGAAAAAAAAACAACAACAACAAAAAAAAACAATCTGTGGCGACGGTTTTGCAAATCCGTCCCCTCAGTTTATAAACTGTACTCACGAATTCTTAAATTGTTCCCTCGGGACCGGTAACAATTCGTGCCCACGGATTAATAAATCGTATTCACGAGTTCCCAATCCGTGCTCTCAGATTTGTGAACCGTGCCTTCAGTTTTTGCAATCTGTACCCACAAATTCATAAACCGTGCCCACGCTTTCGCTTTCGCAATCCGTACTCACGGGTTTGTTGCGCGTCCCCCAGAGTGTGCCGAATGATTCAGCCGGGCCTCCTGCTTAGATGCTGGATGCATTGCATTGTTTTTAAAAGGACTTCACATACAAAAAAATAAATATAACACAAACACAAGGTTATAGGCCTATAAAAATAAAACATTCATAATTTATATAACATATTCCTGTCTTAAGTGAACTCATTTATAGTTATAAACACAAATAATAGGCCTAATAATAATAATTAGGCTATTATTATTACATTTAGGCTACATGTTTAGATATAAGACGCTTGTATCAAAAAAAAAAAAAAAAAAAGTTCGTCAAATGTCAGTCATACAGGTTAGACAATAATAATACAGGGCTAAGATTATGACAAATACACACAAGATTTTGACGCATAGGCATATCCATTATTTAAGTGTTTGTGCACAAAAAATAAAAATAACATTGACGTTTAGATTTTTGTTTAAGACTTTTTGCCTTTATTAAACATTTAAAATGTTCGCAAATTAATATGGAAAAAAATAGATTCTACTTTCTAAAATCAAATTAGAACATGGAAATTATATTTTGCCCGCAGTGCTAGAGAAGAGCGTGTCTCTGGAACCATAAAGAGAAATGATTTATTGTTGATTTATAGGCTCATCATAATAAATGTGACACAGGAGAAATCACAGGAGAAAATTCCATAAATAATTTAAATTTCTATTTCAGACATTTCATTACATTTCATGTGTAGTGCTAACTGCCGTTCACCACAGGCATTTAGCTTAGAACAAAAAAAGTTGGTTTAAAGTTACCTAGCTGAGGGGTATCTATCTTTCTCGATTTCCTCAGAGAAAACGCTTCCACAACATCATCAAAATCCAACTCCCTCACAAGATCGCATTCAATGGCCATTAAAGACAGTGAATTTAGACGTCCTGACCTGTTGGTTGACTATACTGCGCCCATACATAGCGAGAGCGCGCGAGAGACACTCGCAAGGTGTGTCTCCCTTTCTGTCGTGCGTGCGCACGCGCGCTATGTTTGTAACGCTATGTTTGTAATGCGCGCAGTATGTTCTGTCTCGCACGCGCGTTATAGATTCCGGGAGATTTGAACTAATTTGCGGGCATCAGGGAGACGCTATCAATATGCGGGAGACTCCCGGAACTTCCGGGAGACTTGGGATGTCTGCAATTTTCCTGAAAATAAAAATAAAATAAAAATAATTATTTGAAAAGAATAGACAGTAAATTTTACAGGGCCCCCTGCTGGCCCAGTGCCCTGGGCAAGTGCCCAGTAGGCCCGTGCGTTAATCCGTGCCTGGTAATGTGTAAGCATCCTCACCAGCTAACCATTCTGAAACCTGTTTATCGCTCAGCCGGACTCCGCTTTCTTTTAAGACGGCGTCTTTTAATCGTTTTTTACCCCCTAAAGAACCTGGGGTTGGATGGTGTATAATAAGCCTCTTTCATGAGCTCCGACATGATTACGTTTCAAACGCTGTGAAAGAATAACGGTACAAGCAGTTCGTTTCAATCTTTTATTAAAAAATAATGACGTTACAGTCCAAGTAAAACATGCATATAATGATGTCTAAGTAAAATGATGTTACACACTCTAAGTAAAAATATATACATAGTAAAGAATGAATATAATGATGTTAGTACAATGACTACATAGTAGTAAAAAATGTATGCACACTCTAAGTAAAAAATGAATATAATGAGGTCACACACAATGTTTGAGTAAAATGGTTACATACAATGTATAAGTAAAATGACTACATAGTAAAATGTGGTTACATATAATGGATATAATGAGGTTAGATAGTAAAAATGGATATAATACTACACTCTATGTAAAAATGGATATAATACAAAACACTTGACACAACAACATCATTGATAGTCTAGCCAGTAGATGAAATTTCTGCATGCCATCATGTTACGATCAACGATCTTATCGACAAATATTTCGATAACTCTGCTGATGTCATCCTCGTCATTGAATTTTAGTTTTGGTATCATTAGCTTACATACATCGGTAACATACGCACACATACAGAGTACATCGGTGATTTCAAACTCACTGCTGCATTCAAGCATCATAAGCAGAGCATCTTTTACCAGTACAGACGTCGGCTCAATACCGTTGATACAAATGATTGGTAATTCGGCCCAAGAATCAGGCGTACCTCTTATCAATGTCATATGCTTCTTGAGATTTCTCACACGCTTGTTTTCAACAGGATCGTAATCATCATCATCATCATCATCCGATTCACTTGTTCGATGCTCGATGACTCTTTCCATTAACGAAATCAGTTGGGTTCTGTAATGTCCTTTAAACATGAAATCCATGTAACTCCTTCGGCTATCAACAGCAGACATAGCTAGCGCCGTCATAGTTCGACTAAGAATGCGAGACCTTCCCAGAGATCAACAATGCCGTAGACTGTTTCCTCACAGGACTTGTCCAAAAGTCTCCCTCTGATTTCTTCTAGCTTAGCGACGATGAATGGTTCGTCTTTTAATTTGTGCAGAATAGTACCGACTGTTCCTTCAATACGCATGGGGTGAGATTTTAGCCCGAACCGGCTCAGGAGGATAGAGATGATGGTATGAAAATAGGGTCTAAACAGCATGCCTGAAAGTTCATCAAAGTGTGTGACGAAGAAGTAGTTAGGTGGGTCAAACAGGCAGGAATGTTGCAGCTGGCTGGGGTGATCGATCTTACACCCCTCACAGTCCTCCTTCAGCTTCTTACCGATAATGTGCTCCAGCAAAACCACAGTCGCTGCTTTTATGATTTTTAATCCAACGTCGCTGAAACATCCGTCTGTAGCGTCGTAACGGGGTTGATCAAGAGTGGGATAAGTCACGGATGGAGATCCAGGGTTTTCGGGAGATGCAGGGTTTTCGGGAGATGCAGGGTTTTCGGGAGATGACGGTGGTGATGCTGAAGGTTTAGTGCAACCGCAGTCACACTCGATGCTCCGGCCCCAGTCTAAGCGTCGCTTGATAGTTTTAGTTCCAGGCCGATTGTTTTCGAGGTCCGATGGTTCAGGGTTGATAATGTTACCCGGAGCACAACCGTTTTCAAAGCACGATTTCAAGTCTATACGACGTTTGATAGTTTTAGTCGGAGCCCAGTCTTTGTGGAGGGTTGATGGTCCGGAGTCGTCGGTCAGAATATAATCGCATGTGTCGTCGTCAGGAGGGTCGAGAATGCTTCCGAAAGAGATCCCGCAGCTGCATACGTGATCGGGCTCCGCACGACTGTCTTCAGCCATGGTTTATAAATACTGTTTGGGTGGGTCTGGTCGCAGGACTTTATGGTCGCTGTAGCATGGGGGCGGGGTCGACGCCCTGACAGGTGAGCTTTCTGATGGCTGTAGTGAATGGGAGGGGACGACCTAGAGTATGTACTGCTAAGCACACATCTCTCAGGGTGGAACAGCTGCACTTTGATTTTGCTGTATCCGTCATGCATGTCACACCACTTGAACAATTTGTCTATGGTTGAAAAAACACTAGACAACAGATCCAGATCACACCACTTGAACAAAAATTGCATTTCGTACAGATCGTAATGCTCATTAGGTAGGATGACTCCTGACCGAGGTTTGTTCAGCTTTGTCTTGTCCTTACAGCAGAAAATGTAGACATATTCATTCGGTATCTTTTTAGTATGGTCACCTACCACACATTAAATAAATAAGTTTTAAATTGTGATTTCTTAAATTTATCAAAATGTTTTAGCATTAAAAACATCTAAAACAATATGTTTTTAAAATGATATCATACAAATAGAGCTAATTACTATATTTGAAGATGTACTTTTTTCACAATTACCTAGTGTTTAAAGATGTATAAAGTTAAAATACACATATCTTTAGCGTTATTACACTTAAAACATCAATGAGAAAGTTAAAATTGTGTTTTCTTAAAGTTATCAAAATGTGTTAATATTAAAACAGCGTGTATTCAAATTATATCAAGTCAATAGTTATGTTTTCTTAAAACATCTAAAACCGTTTGTATTAAAATTACATCAAACAATAGGTCTATTTACATTTTAAAAAGTCTTACTTTTCACATAACACTTATAGTACTTAAAGGCGTATAAGAGTTTGTATTTTCAAATGTGTTTGCATTACAATAATATGGTACAGGTACATCATGTCAAACTTGTACAATCCGAGAAACAAGCCGTGAACGGTGTCATCTGCTATCTGAGCAAGATGACTAAAACTAATGATAAACCGTCATTTGCAAACTTTTGTGTATTTCTTATAAACAAATGCTTTTTCATTTCCTCTTTTCTTAGTGATTTGGTCTTTTTGAATCTTGTATGTTTGTTTGGACGTGTGTGATTTCTGTATAAAGATTATGTTTTAAAGTTCATAGGCTTTACAAGTGTGGAACGTTGCATCACTGCGGTGACAAAATATGTTGATGTGTGTAAAATACAACTATAATATCTAACATATTGTAGATTGCAAACATTCCATTATCTGTTTATTTTGGGTTAGAGAACATTCTTAGCTCATATGTTTCTTTAATTTGTGTAGGATGTTGAAAAATAAAAAAGTATTAGTAAATAACAAACAAACAAACAAAAGACTTTAAAGCAACATGGAACCATAATATAAATATATAATGGTATAGTTACATGTCGAAGCATACTCACAGCTTGAAGATGACTTCCATAAAGTTTATTTTAGTAAAGGTATGCCTGGATGAGACGATTACACCAATATGAGCTTTTCTCGAACATTACATGTTCGCACTATGCCTGAAAAGTACATTTTCATTTTCTCTTTATTTGAAAGGCGGCAGTGTTACATTAATCATCATTAAAACAATGTAAATGTACCCGAGCTAGCTCAAGAGTGCTAATTTTCATCCTTAGTCCCTCAGCCGGGTGTAATAAAAGGCAACCTTAAAGATAACCGCATGTATAAAATCACAAAAATAAAATTACATACACCACATTATGGAAATACAATTCATATAAAATAAATATATAATGTTTAAATGCACTCAGAAAGCATGTGGTGCTAGACCATGTCTGATTTTATAAATTAAACAAATGTTTTTGAATTTAATGAGATTATCCCAAGTAAGTAACTGATATTTCCTCAGAATACTACGCTGATGGTAGTGGTACAGTGTACTAATCAACATGCATTCCCTATATGTGTTTGTTAAACGTCTCAGGCAATTCATATATGAAATGTAAGTTGGACAGAAGAAAAACATTTAAAATGTTAAATACGTTTAAAAAGTCTAAGTAAATACAATGTGTTTGTCACAAACACATCTAAAGTGCTTTTACTCGTGTGAGGAAACCCCTCTCGCAACATTACTAATCAATTAATCACAGAAATAATGTGTGTCATCAGACTGATTTAAAGAAATTAAAACGTTAAATCTTTATTTAAAGAAAATAGAATTCTGCTTTTGCAACACACACATTTATAAATGTTCAAAATCGTTTGTCTTTGACTACTTCTAATCATGGTTTTAGGTCTGTAAAAATACAGAATAAAAAATAGACTTCTGCTTTTGCAATACACAAATTTATAAATGTTCAAAATCTTATAAATGTTCAAAAACTTATATTCCATACTTTGAAGCATCATGGTTTTAGGTCTGTAAAAATACAGAATTAAAAAGAAGTAACAACTTTCTCTAACATTTTCTGATAATGTAGTAAAATGTACGAATACCACCCATAACTTTATACAACTTTTTTAAAACTTTTAAATGTGTTGGTGAACTTTTCAAATATATGTGAAAAACGAAACTTTCTTTAATTAAAAACAAGTCCCTGATCTTACCACATACAATACATTGTAGGAGTGTGTTTGTGTGTGAGTGCGAACTTCGCTTGTTCAATGTAAATAATAGTTCAAATCAAGTGTTGTTAACTAAGGAATATGTGTGTGCGTGCAACTAATTGTAAACACATGTGCATATTTTATTGTATAATACGTTCATAAGAGAGAATTTAGATAATGAGGCATTCCATCTAATGTTTACAATGTTAATTATGTTTGCACGTTGATCGTTACGTGATCTACCCGTGTTATATGTACAGTGTTATGTCGTGCATGTCATGTTTATCCTGTTCGAAGGACCGTGTAAAAACTCCGGTTCACATTTAACTTCTCTGCTTCAGTGTATTTAAATGGATACAGGATGTCCAACAATATAGGATGGATGCAAAGGATATGCATAGTAAGTAGGTTATATTTATTATTTATTACATTAATTACATTTATACATATACCTTATAACCTAATACGTGGGTATTTATTAACGTGGTCCACGAGCAGTCTGTATATTCCTCATTTGTTAATCCGTCTCCTCAGTCTTTTCATGCCAATCCATAATGTGGTAAAAAATAAAATCCAATATCTCGCTCTGTGAAAACCAAATCGAAGGTGGTCTGTTGTATTCCATGTAAATCTTCTATCGTTATATCCACATTGATCAATCAAATGTAAAATATACTCCACATGTTCCGGCTGGTTAATTTTGTTAATCACGATCCTTGTAGCCTAATTTTCGCGGAGGTAAAGTTAAATCCATCATAGCTTCATCAAGGCATCTCTCTGGAGTCTTTGGTTCTGGCTCTGCAGTAGCGTAGCCTAAATTCCAAGAGAATGTAGGCCTACGTCGAGTTTGCGGCTTTTCAAACGGAGCACAGGGGCGTCTCTTCTTTCATTATGTGGGAGTGCTTGTGTGACGTATGTGTGTGCGTGTGTGCGCGTGGGAACAGAGTTCCCACGCCTCAGCACCTGTTGTGGGAGGGTCTAGGGGTGGAGTCTGTGTCAGGTTAGTTTGTAGTCAGTCTTGGGATTGTCTCTGGGGTGTTCGGACGTGTTTCGCAGAGCTCCCGGGAAATTACATTTACACAGCTTTTGGAATTAAAATCTCTAAACCTCTGGAGTTGGAAATACCAATGCTGTTGGATTAATACCTTTGGTGACGGATTAAATCTTTGGTGATGGATTAAACTGGATTACTTTTGTTCTTCTTTCAACAACAAAGCGTGGATGTAAAAAACGTAAGTCAGTTTTTAAAAAAAATGTATGCATGTGTTTTTGATATTGTGATTTTTAACATAAAGTTTTGATATGCTTTAATATTTGTTTAATAGAAAATAGATCTATTGTTTGATATAAAATTGCACTACACATTGTTTTAGAAGTTTTAATGCTAAAGCGTTTTGATAACTTTTAGAAAATGCATTTTAACCTTTTACAAATGTGTAATAAACATTAAAGATATGTGTATTTTAACTTTATACAACATTTTAATATTTTTAAACGATGTGTAATTGTGGAAAGTGCAACTTCAAATATAGTAATTAGATGTATTTGCATAATATAATTTTAATACACATGGTTTTAGACGTTTTAAGAAAACAACTATTTACTTGATATAATTTTAATATTAGCACAGTGTATGAACACTAAAGACAATAGTATCTTAATGATATAAGTTGTTTTAATAGTTTTAAGCACTGTGTGATATTGTGAAAAACACAACTTTTTTAAATGTATGATAGAAAATAGTCGTAAATGTATGATAGAAATACTTTTAATACAAGCGATGTTAGATGTTTTAAGAAAAACATAAATATTTGCATGATATAATTTTAATACACACGGTTTTAGATGTTTTTAATGCTAACGCATTTTGATAACTTTAAGAAAACACTTTTAAACTTTTTTCATGTGTATGAACACTAAAGACAATAGTATCTTAAACTTTATACATCTTTAAGCACCGTGCGTTATTGTGAAAAACACATCTTCTTTAAATGTAGATAGAACTATTGTTTGATGTAATTTTAATACAACCGCCTTTAGATGTTTTAAGTAAAAAACTATTTACATGATATAATTTAAACACCCGCTGTTTTAGTTATTATTGTGATTGCAAACACTTTTTTAAAACATATGGTTCATGTAAAATGGAACATTACTATGTTTTAATGATATAAATGGATTTAATGGTTTTAAATCACTACATGTTAATATAAAAAACACTAAACCTATCTCTGTTTTCTGCCATCCTTCTTAAAAGGATTGAAAATGTAATGTTTTGAATGTTTTTCCATCATTTTGAACATTTTTACATTGATCAAGTCAGATACCCGTAACAGGTGAAATGTATGATAGAAAATAGTTGTAAATGTATGATAGAAATAGTTTTAATACAACCGATGTTAGATGTTTTAAGAACTAAAACACTTTGATAACTTTAAGAAATGCAGTTTAAACAACTTACAAGTGTGTGTGAACACTGAAGACATATTAGATCTATTTGTTTGATGTAATTTTAATACAAGCGATGTAATTTTAATACAAGCGATGTTAGATGTTTTAAGAAAACATAACTATTGACTTGATATAATTTTAATACATGCTGTTTTAGTTATTATTGTGATTGAAAACACTTTTTTAAAACAGATGTTTTATGTAAAATGGAACATTACTATGTTTTAATGATATAAATGGATTTAATGGTTTTAAATCACTACATGTTAATATAAAAAACACTAAACCTATCTCTGTTTTCTGCCATCCTTCTTAAAAGGATTGAAAATGTATTGTTTTGAATGTTTTTCCATCATTTTGAACATTTTTACATTGATCAAGTCAGATACCCGTAACAGGTGAAATGTATGATAGAAAATAGTTGTAAATGTATGATAGAAATAGTTTTAATACAACCGATGTTAGATGTTTTAAGAACTAAAACACTTTGATAACTTTAAGAAATGCAGTTTAAACAACTTACAAGTGTGTGTGAACACTGAAGACATATTAGATCTATTTGTTTGATGTAATTTTAATACAAGCGATGTAATTTTAATACAAGCGATGTTAGATGTTTTAAGAAAACATAACTATTTACTTGATATAATTTTAATACACGCTGTTTTAGTTATTATTGTGATTGAAAACACTTTTTTAAAACAGATGTTTTATGTAAAATGGAGCATTACTATGTTTTAATTATATAAATGGATTTAATGGTTTTAAATCACTACATGTTAATATAAAAAACACTAAACCTATCTCTGTTTTCTGCTATCCTTCTTAAAAGGATTGAAAATGTATTGTTTTGAATGTTTTTCCATTATTTTGAACATTTTTTTACATTGATCAAGACAGATGCTCGTAACAGGTGTACAACACGTGCCCAGACCGGAACCGGTTCGAATGGGAGGGGTTCCGGAACCGGTTCGGATGGGAGGGGTCCATACCGTGGGAATTCCCACGGTCACATGACCTCTCCGGAAGTGGGTGGGAGGGGGGCGGGACTAAGCGTGGGAAAAGGGGGCGGTGCTAAGCGTGGGAAAAGGGGGCGGAGCTAAGCGTGGGGAAAAAGGGGCGTGGTCAATCAAAGGGCAATAAAATCACTCAAAGTGACAGTACCTGCCCTATACTCTCTCTAGCAAGTAACATTAACACAAGTCAATAACAGAAGAAACTGAAGGGATTAAAAACATTACAGTAGATGATGAACATGAACAGGGGAGCTCTAATCAGTTACGTAAACAATGAAACAATGAATAACTATGACAACCACGTAAAACCGTAACTGAACACAGGCAAAATAAGACTAAGGAATATCAAAATAAAAATATATGGACACAGACGCAGGGTAATCATGATAGTGAATTGTGAAAATACATTTTCTTATATCTAACCTTGTCTAGAAAGAGGGATGTCAGTTTGACTCCTGCCAACTGTTGAACACACAAATTCATCAGAATGATAAAAGTCATTGAGTATTTTTTGCAAAAAACAAAACAAAAAAACAGACAAAAAAAACTTTTGTTTTCTAATCCTGAGGTTTGTTTCCATAATTTATGTTAACATTTCTGTATTCTTCTTAAATTTAACATATGTCAATTTTTTTGTTTTTAACTTAATGATCATAACTTAATGATCGCCAAATGATCATAAAACTAAAACCACAAAGTCAAACAATGTTTTTTCCCCACTTGTGCAAACATAAATAGTGAAAAAAAAAGCTACTGTGGTATACTTGCCCCTAATGCAGATTGCCCCAACTGCAGCGATGATGAACAGCCCCAAAATTACACTGACTCCTATCACAATCTTCACCATATTACTCGGAACTGTAGTGAAAAAAGTAAATAGTAATTAGTGAGATTAGTCTGCTGAACTAATTTCATGCAATATCAAATATCACCTGGTTGCAAACCTGAACAAAGTCCAGTGATGTCGAGTTGTTGAGTCTTGTTGGTGAATGAATAGGAAACCACACAGCTGTATGTGTTTTTATCCTTATATTCCACCTCCAGAGGTAGAGAGAGACTGATGCTGAGATCACACACACTGATGCTGGAGTGTAAACTGTTTCCTTTGTACCAGGAGAGAGTCACATGACTCACATTGAACACTGAACACACCAGTGAACAATTGGATGATCTTGACGATTTTGAAGTGTCTCTGGTGATGACAGGAACAGGCAGACGAGCTGGAAAACATGAGAGAATAAAGAAATGGATTTGGTTTCATCTCAGGATCAATAAACTACAAGACAACTTAAATAGTTTAGTAGCTGTGTTTCCATCCACCTATTTATACACATTTTGGGGGATATCGCATAAAAAAGGCTAGATGGAAATGCCAAAATGCGCATAAATTCTAAAAATGCACATTAAACACCAATGCGCTAAATTGAGTTGGATAAACTTTTGATCCAATAAGAAAACATGCGCATAAACTATAATGGAAACAGATATTTACCGAATGAATTCCGCTTTGATGCGCATCAAAAAAGACTTGTGACTGCGATGGGATGGCATAACTGGACTAACAAGCGGACCGATCTAGTTGCACAGTATCTGAAATTTTGGTTGTTCTGGAATGCTTGAGCAAAGTCTGTCATCAAAGTGGTTCATTACCTTCCAGAACTGTCTTACACGACTGCGTTCCTGAACAGCAGCATCTACCTAAGCAAGATAACTTTATTGTGTTTCGTCTGCACGCTCTGAGGCACAAGTAATTTATTAGGCTATATAGGCCTATACGAAATAATTATATACAGTGGATTTCTCTATTATACACTGTATGATATTAAGCTCCAGTTTACCAGGAAGTAACAATTCTGTTCTCTTCCCCTCACTGGATGACAATATTCGCAATTGTTTTATGGGATATTCCAATTTTGCGCACAAGTTGGATGGAAACATAGCTAGTGTTTCAAGATGTCTACTGTACTCAAATTGATGTCAGTTCATTGAAGCTCCACTATACAGTAGATTGTTGTTGTCTGTTCTGTTATTCATCATCTCTTTTTTCCTCTTCATTTCTCTCCTTTGCACGTATACAATAGAACTTATCTCATTTCCCATTGATAACATTTTATTTAGTTCACTCACCATAGACAGTAATATTGAAACCCCAACATCTGGAACATATGCTGTCATTCTGTAGTTTATAGTACCCAAAGATTTCTTTGCTGGCGTTTGTGATGGTGAGATGTCCAGCTTGACTGTCCAGCAGGAGTCTTTTTTGGAATGTTCCATTATTACAATCATAGAGAAAGACAATGTTTTTAAAGATTTCAGCAATAAGATTCTTTTGAAATCCAAACATCCACAGTATTTCATCCTCCTTCTGTATGTCTGTAAAATTACTGTGTAGAGTGACAGAATCTCCCTCCATTACTGGCACCTGAGTCATTGACATATCTGTAGCAGCACAAAAACATCACTGGTTCTCAAACACAGTTACTTTAGTCCCATTATAAATATTCATCTCTATGCTTGGACGTAGGGGTGACAGCTGACTGACAGTAGATTCTGAGATCACTTTCAGATTTTTCTTTTTTTATTTGTGTTTAAATGAGTGCTGGAGCCTCATCTACACAACATCTCTAAAAGAATCAAGAAGAGCCTAGATCATTCTTGTGAATAAACCGAATTATCACAGTAGTTCTACCTGTACATGGATGACAGTGTTGAGTGATGTCCAGATGTGTGGTCTGGTTGCTGATGAGATTGTTGAGCACACAGCTGTGTTGTTATCCTGATATTCCACCTCCAGAGATACAGAGGGTTCGATGTTAAGATCAGAGTTTTCAGTGTGAGCGACTTTGCGGCTTCCATTATACCAGGAGAGAGTTGCATCTGGAGCATTTTTCGTTGAACATTTCAACACACATTTTAATCTTGATGAATCTGAAGAACATGGCTGGTACTTTCTGAAAATTGTAGGAATTGGAAGCTGTAAACCGTGAGAAAACAAATAATAACAAGCATGTAAAAAAAATTATAATAAAGAAATTCTGAAAAATTTAACTTTGTTTGAAAGTATTTACATCACTTATATGAGTGTTGAACTCGCCATCCATCACTGACACAGTTTTTACTCCATCAGCCTCAGCACATGATACATTTGAAACATACACTGAAATGTACAGAGAAATTGACCTTTAAAAACCTTCCTAACTGACAAACCACATCATGTAATTTGATTTGAGGTAAACACAGACGAGCATGTTTAGGAAAATAACACAAAATGTTGCCGTTCATAAATCTATTCAATCTGAAATTAGCAAAACCTGAAAAAGGAAGATGTAAAGTAATATGTATAGAATTTACCTTTTAAGAGCCAACAACAGAGCAAAATAAACTGCATGATGTGATCCATATTCTTTAAGTCAGGGAAAATTATGCTCTATCTGGCTCCACTTCGTTTGCAAAACAAGAAAGAAAACAACAAATTTTGATTGCTCAAAGTGCAGAATGTGAAAAAGAAATTGTATGCAATGAAGTGAAGTGTTTGTGCATGCGAGTGCCAGAGTTATTGCACTCTTGCAACTGCAAAGACCAATTCAAAAACACCTCAAATAGCTTTAGTGAACATATTGTGATAGTGACATGTTGTGTTTTCTCGTTTGAGTTCTGTATATACAACTTATGTCAATCATCTATACTCTTTACATATTATTATTCTCTTTGTATTCTTATTACATTCTTTTCAAGCAAAACAAGGTTGCCAAACTCAAACTTCAAGAAAATAAGCAATCTACTTCAGGTAAGTAAATATTCGTCCCATATTTACTTGTTAGAGACCTAGCTGATGTCATATATATTCAATTTAATCAAAAATCTTTTACTACGTGTGAGTGTAACCGAAATCTTGTACATGCAAATATGAAAATCTAAGCAAATGGATAAAATAATGTTTGAAAAACTAACATTAGAAGTTTTTGATCAAATATTATAAGATCAAACATACCACAAAGTGATGCAGCGGTTGTAAGATTTTGTGCTCTGGAGATGTGACACTTTATCTAATCATTTCCAAGATGGGCTAGCTAAATGCGCTAGCTCTCATCGGCTGTCAAATCGCTGTAACGTTACCTAGGCGGCTACTATCGACACAGCCCTTGAGAGGTGTTGGCTGGGCAAAACAACACTGACGATTGTCCACCTTCATCACTTTCTCTGTGGCCACATCAGCTGGTCGAGCCAGAGGCAGAGGCTAACTTACACCTGGAGCACATCGCTCCGTGCCTCTGCTCTCCATCTCTCTCCTACACTAAATTAGTTCGGACTCTTCGGAGCGTTGTGTTTTTTTTTTTTTACCCAGATGGTGTTGTCTTGACACTGAGTCTAAATGAACCGTATAATAAGGGCTGTGCAGATATCAGCCGCCTGGCTACAGCGATGTGAACCGTCAATGGAGGGCTCCAGACTAACTTTTCCACGAGGGAGTGAGAGCAAGACAGCGCTTAGTTTGGAGACGGTGAAGTCTTGTTTAAACTTTCGCCTAGCTCCGAAGAGAGAGGGAGTGCGTGCGCGCGACCGGCTCTCTCTCTCTTTCTGCTCGTTCTTTCAGTTAAACATGCGTCCTGTCACAAGCGCAGCAGTTCATCTACATTATTCACCGATCAAATAAGACTTTGGCGGGACAACAATTTTATTGAACGAATAACACACGGATTTAAAACACATACAAAAAAAATTACCTCAACACAAAAGAGTCAAAAATACTTGGGTAAATGAAAAGGCGGTAAACATGAGCATGACAGACGGGCTTTGATAACAGCTTTGACACACAACATGGCGGCGCGCCGCAGAGGATAATGGGTAATTAGAGAAACAGAAACCCATCTATAACCTGGTAATACCAAACTCCTTGTTCATTTCGAGTCTGTCGGAAATGCTGCAACTTAATTGCAAGATTACAGCATGACATGGCAATATTTAAGAACTGGAAAAGAAAGGAGACACTGACCTGTCAAAAGGGTGCCAGTTCGAGCTGACGATCGGTAATATTTGATAAATTAAACTTTTACCAAAACCTGTCGGGAGTAGGGCCACGACATCACCTCCATTCAAAATGTTTACCAAACACTCTTCTTGTTCGGCCTTCAGTTTGGAAATGCCAGGAATATTCTCCACAACAGAGCGAATTGCATCCCGTGTCTCCATATCCGCGGTCGTTTTCGATTTCCCCAATCTTAAACTCGGCGCTTAGCGTTTACGTCGCGGCTCTCAGCCCGCCCTCTGTTCCATGATTGGTTGGCTGTTTTCAGGCCGGAGGAAAACTGAGAGACATGTCGCTGTCTCAGACTGAGTACAGAACATAGACAGTAAAAGAAATGGACACAGCGACCCCATTGATTTCAACGGAGAGAATTGAAGCCCGTTAAAAGCTGATCGCCAGGCGTTCTGCGCAGGCTCAAACTGAGCCTGTCACGTGAGCAACCTGTACGTCCTCTAGTAGCTGTGCCGAGTGAAATCTGAATCATTCCCTTCCGAATCTCACAGAGACGGAGAGCGTGAGTATTAGCTGTCCATGAGCTCGCAGCAGGAGCAACTTTATGACTCTCTATGGGCTTCTCCCTTGACTTTATGCCTCCACGTCCCCCCGATTGCCTGTAAGCTTCTCCGCCTGTCTATACGGTAATTTCTCTACTGTGCGACAGACAGTCGAGTGGTTATGACGCAATCGTTAGCCTATTTTTTTTTTTTTTTTTTTTTTACAAAAACTGCTTCTATAGGGCCATAACGTAAGATACAAGGTAATGGAGCCTTTTATACATTGTCGTGTTTTTTAGAAATAAATAATGGACAAATGGAGTCTTTAAACGCCTCAGATGTAAAGTTATTCGCTGTCAAAGTGACACCAAAATGAATGGGAGTCAATGGAATGCTAACAGCAGGTGAAGTCCTGCTACAATGGCGGCCCCCGGGAGGCTTCAGCTTCTGGCGGATGGATTACCCCCTTGGTACAGAAGCGAACTGAAATAGAGCGGAAGTACGAAGTCTGACGTAGTCAGGCTAGCATATCTAAAGTTTCAACAAAGAAAACAATATCAGAACAGAGAGATACTGATGCAATCAAATTTCTAAGGCAAATATAGCTTAGGCTGTCATACATCAGGGCAAAAAAGGAAAAGAAAAAAATAAAGAAAAATAAATAAATAAATGGAGTCCACTCTATTTTTCCAGTAGGCATATATATGTACAGTAAAATCACCCATTTCATCCATCCTATGGTTGTGACCATACAGAGAATCTTTACAACTAAAGAAACGATTTCAAAGCAAAATTACCAACTTGGCTGCCTATTTAGAAAGGCATTTTTTTCCGGCTAACTGACTATATAGAAAACAGAAAAAAAGCATGTGAGCGAACGCTCAATATAATAGAACACTCCACTCAAATCTCATTCCGACATGAAATTTCTCTTTACTATACGTATTTCTGGTTTTAATGAATATCTTGAATAATGGTCTCAATTACAGTAGGCCTATAGATAACAGTTATGATATTTGTTGCTTTAGTTTAAAGCACTATTTTATAAAGTTGTAGGCTATACATAAACGTGATTTGACTTAAATGGATAGTGCTGAATTGCAGAGCTGGTGCAAACATATCCACATCACTATGATAAGATGATTTCTTCACTGCTGTTTTCTCACCGCTGTGATTTTTTTTTTTTATGGTTATTTTATTAGTGAGAGGAAAGTGTGCAGCACATTACATATTGATATAAACGTCGCTCTCAGCAGTGTGGACATCAGGATGTTTGTAAACAGTATAGCGCTGCAAAGGTATTTCAAACTTTTTATCCAGAAGCAAAAAACTAAAAAGATCTTTGCTGTTAGTATATTACAAAATTAATCTTTACTAACTCAGTTTCTCCACACTGCCTTTCAATTTAGGAGAGAATGTCGCAACAGAAAATTTAAAACCCTGTTTGTGTGTCATTTCAAATTGGATGACCACAAACAGTGTTTTAACCCAAACGGAAAAAGAAACGGTTCCGTCAGTTCTGCCCAACCCCTCGAAATAAAACGTCACATACAGGTAAGAAAGCGGTTCCCCATAGTGTTCCATTTTTACCATAATGGGGTTACAATTTGTGTAAATTTACAATTTTCATTGAAAGAGCAATCCTTACAATAACTGTTCTGTTAATAGCACATTGTTGATTTAACTGTCTGTGGGCATGGACACAAATCATGTGGAAGAATTCGGTAGTTTCCATGAAAGCCCTGCATGGAGCTGTCAAAGTTGAGCTGTCAAGACTTATGCTGACAAATAAACATGAATTTCTCTGTCCAGGTAATACAGAGAAAGAGTAAACATTGTTTATTTACTTATACTACCGACATTGTAACAATACAAGCGAGTTGAAAATTGGCAAAGTTACACCTTTAAGGTTATGAACATTGATAAGATAAGAATAAACTAGAAAGATAAGAATAAGAATAAATTCTTGCAATTTCTCAATAAGCACTTTTGTAGACATATGAAAGTCAAACTGGTTTGTAATAAGTGAAGCTATTAATGTTGTTTGTGGAGTTGTTCAATCATTCTTTGCTGTGATCTTGAGAGATTTAGTGTTCTTTATTTTTCAGTTGTAGTTTTTGTATTTCTGCTAGTCTCTTCTCTTTTTTTCCTGTTCTTGTCATTTCTCTTTCCTTCAGTGATTCTGCTTGTTATCAGCAGGAGTGCGTCACTAATGACACCGGTGCACTGTGTCTGAATTCACTTACTTGTTTTCATTAACTCTGTCAAGTGGATTATATTAGTAAACTAGGGAATAGTGAATGAAGGTATAGGGGACAATTTTAGACAGCCTGTGAGTGTGGTCTCTAAACATTGTAAAACATTTTTGTTTCAGGAGTGTTTCTCATCTTACACTTGTACATTGCCATAATATTGTTGTTTTGTGAGACACAGTTATCATCCAATGTCAGACACACCTCCTCAACCGACGCTGGTGCGTGGTATGACAGAGAAGACTTGTTCTACCATGTAAGGGATGGCGTGCCCAAACTTTTCAAAGCATGTTTGATAATGATCATGAAAATTTGTGTCAACTACAGGAGTCTGTTCGCTTACATATGTGATTGAGCAGGAGATTTGTCTCGTGTTTTTTCCAGAAATCACGCAACATTGCAATAAAGGCACTGTATTTCTTAGTTTCTGTTTTGTTTGGCCACAAACAACAAGAAATGGAATTATAACTCTCAAACTTAAAGACTTTGGGAAAAAAATTTGGGGTTATAGGAATTTCAGTTAATTTTAATCTTTGCTACTTTGATTCACATTCAATTCAAACTCAGGAATTGAACTCAAATTTAAAAAGCATTCTTAATAAAGTTATGCATGCAGCATGTCTATATTTACTATTTGCTGTTGTTAAAGTATTCATCAAGATCGAGAGGTTTCATTTATTATTTCAATTCAATCTTTCGTTCCATTTACTTTTTGAAACTTCCGTTTTCTTTTCTCTAAACTCAACACTTTTTCTCTGTTTACTTCATGTCTGTTTTCTTACAGATGCCTGATGGAAAAGATCACATATGTCCTCAAGATTTGTTATGAGTTGATGTGTCCCCTACTGCTCGAATAATAATAATGTACATATAATGCTGTATAATGATCGGTTTTGAAAATAAATATATTGCTGTCTGATGCAAATTTGGAGTTTGGGGTTTTCCTGGACTTTACTAAAACTATATACTAACAATGATCAGGTAGCTGTTAGTACTGTGTTCAGGTGCTTTAACACTGAACATATAATAGACTGCAATTTGATCCAGAATGATTTCACTGAACTTTTCCATCATGCTTTTATCTGTAAATGCATTTCCCATTGGGGAGGACATGTTTCCACAAGTGATTCAAGGATGAAATCTTCCAGTTTCACAACCTGTCAAAGTTTTTGCTCCAATTCTCCTTCACTGAAGCTGACTGCAGTCTGTCACTAATACTATACCATCGCAAACAACTTTTGTTCATATCTTTGAAACTTTTAGTATTTATTCAAACGGAATCTTTAACAGTCTAAGATTGTAAAATTACTCTTAAAAAAAGTATTGCATTACTTATTACTTTCTTAATCCCATATAAACAATTTGAACAATACAAGGATAGACATGGAACTGATTCTTTCAAATAAATAATATAAAATTGCATAAATTATTCTAGAACTGACCAGAAACTCTGGAACTGATTTGTAAGTAGGCTATTTAAAGGGAGAAAGTTACATTTAAAACTTAAATTTTCATAGACATTGATGTTAAATCAGGTATTGTTTTATATAGAATTGTTCTATAGTCTTTACAGTGGGTTATTCAATACAAATACATCATAAGTAACTGTAATTAAATTAAAGAAAAATTAAGAATGATCCCTTACATACTTTACACCCATGAAGGAATTGCCAGAAATGAGACTGCAGATAGAAAGTTCAAATGATTTTCCCTGTTCAAAGGTTTCTCAAGCAAATTTCAGGAGACTTGAGAACTGAAATAATTAAATGTTAAATAATATTGGAGTGTCTCAAATAAAATTTCTTTTTCTCACCGTGGCTGTACAATAACGTGTTGGGCGAACAAGCCTTAATTAAATTGTTGAGAAAACACGGTAGGTCATCACAAGGCTACATGAATCAGGCTAATAATATAAATTGTTTGTAATGAAGCTAAAGCGCTTCATCGCATTTAGAATATGTTAATTTTCATTTTCACATGTATTCGTTTAAGAGATTTGACTTTCTTATTTGCAGGCATAAACATGGAGCGCTCGATTCTTTTGATCTTTTTATGGCTTTCATGTAGTAAGTTTTTTATTGTGTTCTGTGTTACTGTTAACCACAACTAATTCATTAGTAAAATTGCCTATTTAAAACTATTAGCAGATGTCTAAAATGTGCCCATCTCTTTCAGGTGCAGAGTCAGATGAAATGACAGGAGATATCTACACTAATTTACCTGTAAACTTTTTAAATAAATTTACTTTAATTTACTTTATTTGCTTCTGTAAAAATGTCAAAAAACACAAACAAAGAAAACACACACAAAAAAAAACATCCTGATTTTAAAACACATCGTGTCCTGCCAAATGTCAATTTCCGTCGGCAAACGCCAGAAAAGACGGACATGTAGAAAACCATACATAAAAGGCTTCTTAAGGGGAATTGTGCACTTTATTTTATATAAATATACGCTGCACCGTGAACTGCTACTCACCTCATCAGAAGATTCTTCTTCTTCTTCTTATGTTTTATTGGCGGTGCAACAGTTATTAGTGCTTACCGCCACCTACTGAACGGGAGTGTGGATCAGAAGATTTGGCAGAATGTAGGGGGAAGAAAAAATATCTATAATTAGCAATAACCTTTATACTCGCCATCAGGGCCCGTATGTATAAAACTTCTAAGAAATGCTCTTAAGAATAGTCTTAAGCTTTGACTTAAGTGTCAGAAAATACTTAGTAAAGAGTAGGACTTTTCTAAGAGTAAGATACTTTTATAAAGCAGCTAAAAGCAACTTTCAGTAAAGTATAAGACTGATTCTTAAGTGCTGACTGAAGTAGCACTTAAGTGCTGCAAACTAAGGACTACAATGATGTTAACCCAAAATGGCCGCCCTGAACCTCTGAATCAGCCAATAGTGAGCCTGCAAGTGTGAGGTCACTGCAGCATGACACCAAACATTATAACATCAAACATTATGTAATTATAACAAAATAATTTAATTAAGACACTGAAACTTTAATATTTAAATGTATTTTTTAATTGCTTTGCATTGTGCAAAATTATCACAAATTAGTTTTGAAGGAAAATTGTCAGATTCACACTTTATTCAAATAGTATTAAAAATGTGTTAAATATTTTGTAAGCGTATTGTGTTATGCCTGGAGTCAATTGTTTATTTGTGATAACACAATGAAACATTCCAAATTGCACAGACAAAATTTTTAGCCAGGCTTTCATATAAATAAATTATGAACAGGTGAAAAAAAAGAGAGGATAATGAAATATTAAGAAATTATTATGTTGCAGACAATGTATGTTTTTTTTTTCTCCTGTGAGCTTTTTTTCTAAAAACCTGTAGCTGTAGTTTGCCCTTATTTGTCACTTAATATTTAAAAACAATATTGATCTGCCTGCATTGACACCATTACATGAGAACTGAACTGAGCTGGATGATGACATCACTGTTTTCACCAGAGCGGCTGTAGAGATAAATTAACTAAATAGAAAACTAATGATTTTTTACAATGGAAATGAATGCTTTAGCTTAAGTTCTGAAAGGAAGATTAATATACCTCCCTCATACCTCCCGGGGGTCGGTTCCGCCTGTGTCTTCAGGCAGTAAAAGAAGATTTCCGTTACCCTCGGATTGCGAGCTACGCAACAGAACTTTATAACACAATACTTGCTTGCTGGGCTGTTAATAAACTTTGTCACGTCATTTTGCCTCCCGAGTCTTTCTGGTTAAAATTAATAAACACTGAATTTACTTAAGCAGGACAATGACACTATTTTCTTCTAGAGCTGCTGTACAGCCAAGACTAACTTTGTTGCATTATTTTCCTGTAATCTCTGTAAAGCTGCTTTGAAACAATCTGTATTGTAAAAAGCACTGTAGAAATAAATGTGACTTGAAATAATTTTGTCAGATAAATACGTTCACTAAGTTTAGTGTTGTGTTCTTCCCTCACATTTTAAAATATATATAAAAAAATATATAAAAATATTTTCCTCATAATTTGATGGTTTAAGCAAACTTGTAGGGTCATTAAAAAAAAAAAAACTCTGCACATCACTTTTGGCCACCACTGTATATTTGGTGTGGTCAGTGTCACAATAGTGCTATTCAAGAGCCTACTAACTGTGGACTGAAGGGCCCGAGTCATCACAGGTGCACTGCTGCATTCCAGTCGCCAAATATAAATAATACTTTAATTTCATTGCTATAAAACTTTTTTAAAGGTAAATTACAAAAAGAATCCCTTGATTAAACTTTTTTTTATCGTTTGATCAACTCATTTTACTACAATACATCATATTTTCGTTGAAAAGTGCATGGCCTAATCTCTTTGCTGCCATCTTGTTACTCCTAACTAGGTTAGGAGACCTCTCCAGCTCTCTTAAATAATTTAGGAGCTGAGACCAAGTCATAACACTTAGGAACCTTTATGAATCACACTTACTCTTAAGTTTAGGAATAAGAGTAAAATTATGTAATTCTTAGAATTTTGACAGACTTGAGACTAAAATTTTACTCTGAGTGGCTTTATACATACGGGCCCAGATCTGTTTATTTAAAAAAATTTTTAACTGTATATGTATTTTCCTCAATGCTGTTCCAAGGATGTTTTTTAAAGTGAAGTTTATTTAAATTTTTCTAGTGCTTCTTTAAATTCCTTCCTTTCCTTTACATAACAATCCATCATCACGTTGGACAGATTATGGTTGATTGCAATGTAAACACATTCCATTTACACTATACCGGTCAAACGTTTAGAGTCACTCATTCTTTCTTTCTTTTATTTTTTAGATCTGATACCTTCTGTCCACATGTGTTGCCACAAGTGTTTTCCACTTAATGTTTATTTAGGTCATGTTGTTAACATAATGAAAATGGGCCAAAAAGGGGCAATGATTGTTAAGCACACAATCCAGTAGGCCTACATTATCATGTAATTCTCCAATTCAAACAAACTAAATGGACTGAAAATATCAGTCCCATGCAGCGGGAGTGACAAAATAGCCTACTTGTTCACACTAACCAAAACTCTTTTTTGTACACCCTTTAAAGTAAATTCCTATGTACACTGCTCCCAGTGGACTAGCCTACACAAAAATTCAGATACGCAGAATTAGAAACATATCTGTTTTATATCAATATTTTAATCAATATTTTCAAACATTATAAGTTTCATAAGACTGTATATGAAAAACTATGTAAAAAAAAAGTATATTTAATAGGCTACTCGATCAAAAGAGTTAACCCACCACAAGCCAAGTATACTTTGAATACTTAATTATACTTTTAAGTATATCTCGATCAAAAGATTGAGTACAAGTACATGCCAAATATACTTGGACTTTTCTCTCAGTAAGTCAAGTACTCTTAAATGTAATTTTAAGTATATTTCTGAGAAGTACATAAAGTAAATCAAATGTAGACTGAAAGTATGCTTTCTTATTTTTCGCAAGGGTTGGCATAATTTTAAATGTCTCAGTGCGATTGGTAAAATGATCTTAATTTCTTTGCAGTCATTGGTTTAATGAGAAAGATTGAGAACTTAGGAGAATCGTGTTCTCCTCTCTGGGTGATGTCTCTTCAAGATATCTCCCGAAACCAGGTGCTACTTCCTGGGGTACATGAATTGACCCAAAAATATTGGTACAACCCTTTTGTTCTGGTCTGGGTATTTAAGGGTAGGTGACAGAGCAGTCTTTGGGACCCTTTAACCAGGATCATCCCCCATACATTGCTGTTTCAGCCCATTGGAAAACACTCACGCACCACTGCGTGTCTCTGTCAGGAATGCATTACTTACTTTTAGAGTCATCTTTGAGTAATGACATATTTATTATTTCTGAATTGGCTTTTAATCACTTGTGTAATTGGCATGATACATTTTACATGACAAATAAATGTTACATCTTGATATATTCTACATTTTTCAGAAATCATTATTACTAGATTAAAGTGTAGTCTGGTGTTTCTGCAAATCTCTGTCCAGGATAGATCAAACCGAAGGCACTATGAATGGAGCATGGGGCACATCATTAAGGAGACCTTCCAATTTCTGACTATCACTGACTTAGCACGTTGCAAGCTATTATTAATGCAACTATTAAAAAAATGACACCTTTGTTATGAGTCAGCAGTGAGCGGCTGCTTAGTGTAAAATAGTTGCACTGCACCCTCTGACTATTTCAGAACTGGCTAGTTTGTGATCGTGAGCGCACATTCGCGATGTGACGTCTCAAAGCGACACCGGTTCCTTAATGAACGAATATTTGAAATTATGAGATGCTCAGAATAATCAAAGATCTAAATTAATTCATAATCAATATTTATGATTATTTTCTAATCAGGAACACGATCTAAATTTGATTATCAGATTATTTGAGTCAGATTAAGCGTAGAGCTAAAGTAATATTGAAACTAAATTCCAATAAATTAAGTGAACTTCACTACAGCGTTGAAAAGACGCAGTATCCCTTCGCCCAGGCCATTGGATTTCCATCGTTGGGCCAATGGGTGGTCCTTACAAACCCTCAATCTAGATGTGTGAGAAATGGCATGAGAGAAAGGTCTCTGCAACTATCTCCGGGATGAAGCAGATAAATTGATGGACTCCTTTGATGTCTCTCTGGAGAAAGACCTGGAAATCGAACCATCATTAAGCTCTTCAGAAAGGTTGCTTTCTGGTGTGTCACCTCTGGATGCCGCTGTTAGGGAAAAACAACAAACTGTCATGTCATTTTAAAATGCTCCTGTGGTGAAAATCAAGTGTTTAAAATTGTTTATATGTCTATGTGGTGTTTAATATGCTTTAAGACAAACCATGTATAAATTCATAAGTCAACACCATTGCTGAGTATTTTCTCCTTAAAACTGCAGTGAACCAAAGACAGTCTCAAAAACACGGTTTGATATCGCTGGTGTTTCTGACGTCACAAACTACCTTGTAACCAATAACGCCAGCGTACGGGCTCGAAGTATTTTTCTGTTGATATGAAAAATCGTGTACATTTAGCAATAGCGTGTACATTATGTATATATTACGATGTTATGATGAACTAAATGCCTTTCTTCATTGGCGTTCTAAGTTGTTCAAAGCGTTTCTAAGGATACAGATTTTTAGAAGGCAGACTGAGATGGTGAACGGGAACATGGTTTGTGTGACATTAGCAACACATTATTAGCGGTTTGATAAAGTAGTCAAGCAAAAGGCTAATCTTAATTACCGTTACATATCTGACATTGTAAAGAGCCATACTTAAAATGCCTTACCATTTTGATTCATCGTCTTGTAGACGAGCCTGTATAATTCACTTTTACACTTCTTCTGAATCAGTTTCTGGTTTAAAAGATATATGGCTGAAATAAACCAGTATTTCCATTTGCCACTGTGCAGAGTTTACTACAGTAAAGTTGAGCCAAGTGGTGCTCACTGCAGTCAGACGATGTCCAGCGATCTGAGCTCGTGTGATTGAGTGGAGGCGGGGCTAATTTACATGTATGTATGTATTAAATGAAGCAAAGTTGTAGAGAAATTTTCACAGGAAAAAACGTTTATATATGTCATTTTGGTGATTAAAGATGAGAAAAATTCATCAGAAGGACAATGAGATCTAAAAGGGGTTTAATTTTGCACACACGCAAAAAAAAAAAAAAAACGTTTTAACATTTGATTTCATGGTGTATTCAGTATTTATTCCTCCATGTATATCAATTTCTGTATTTTTTATTCTCTTAACAATCTACAAATTTTTCATCAATGTGTTTTGACCACAGGTGATAAAAGATGTCACATCATTAGACTAAAATCACAAAGGCGAAAAAAGGCTAAATGTTATTCCTCCGGCTATATGCAAATATAAATAGTAATTAAAAGGCTCATCTATCAGCTGCAGGTACTTACCCATTCGAATTTCTCGTCTATATTTCCAGATTATCACACATGCGATAACCAGGGGAACAAATAAAACACAAGCAACAACCCAACCAGATATCAATAGTGGCTGCTGGCTCTGACCATCTGGCTCTGAACAAATAGAAAACTGTTATTAGTGTAAAAATTAAAAAAAAATTAAGCAAGGTACAAAAATAGAATTAAAACATTTAACCAATTATTTACAACTTGTACCCAGTGATGCTGTCCTTAAACTTCACAGCTAACCGTCAGGTCATAAGATCAATTTAATTTTAATATATGCAAAAGCAAATATACAGTTTCAAATAAAGGTTTATTGAATCCTTTATTGAATGGGTTGGAATACCAAACATCTTTAAATTAGTTTTACCATGTAAGGATGGTGCCAGTATGTCTGGCCGACCCCTCGAGAGAACAAAAAGCTCTCCAGAGAATTAACATTTGAACTCCCTCTTGCATATGTAACAGGAACTTCTGAGACGCAGCACACAGTGCAGCTCACACCTCACACACACTATTTCTGCTGCATCCCCCTCCTCCTCCTCACCTAAAATACACTGAAAACCTATGCAATGTTATGTGTGAAATGTAACTATCCATGTTTGGTGTCATTTAAAGTGTCGCAGTGCGTCTGGTAACATGGTCTCATTCTCCCAACTATAATGAAAAGCTAAAAGAAGTTATGAAATATGAGAAAAGTGAGGTTACATAGAATAGGAAATTACATAGAATAGGAAAAAATTCAAACTGTTTAAATGTTTAAATTAGATTGCTTTGTTTCACATTTTTGTCACTACATTCATTGATGATGTTGTGATGATAATAAAGAATGAATCGGTACGTTCAAACTTCTGACCAGTGTAGTGAATGATATCTTACAATATTCAAGAGATGCTGAGAGATCAAGAGAAAAACATAGCTTATGGCATTCCTGAAAAATGCAGCCATAGATTAGCTTCTCAAATAAACACTAATATAAAATATGCAAACCTGAACAAAGTTGACTGATATCCAGATGTGTGGTCTGGTGTGTGATGGGATTGTTGATCACACATCTGTATGTGTTTTTATCCTGATATTCCACATCCAGAGGTAGAGAGAGACTGATGCTGAGATCAGACACACTGATGCTGGACAATACACTGATTCCTTTGTACCAGGAGAGAGTCACATCACTCACATTCAACACTGAACACACCAGTGAACATCTGGACTCTGATGAACGTTCAGATGATGAAGAACATTGTGAGTCTCTGGTAATGACCGGAACTGGTAGATGAGCTGGAAAACATGAGAAAATAAATAAAAGTTTTGTCTCAGGATCAAAAAAAAAACACAATACAATTTGATTAGTTTTTAGTGTTCATCGATTGTCACGGTTCATAAATCCTATGTCTCCTCCTTGTCTCGTGTTCTGTTGTTGTGTGTGTGTGTGTGTGTGTGCTGATTATGTGGGTGTGCCGGCTCGTTAACGTTCATCAGCGATCATCTCATCACTCCTGTCACCAGCTGCAGCTCATCTCATCATGATATACTCATCCCTTTCTCATCTCCTTTGTCAGAGCGTTGTTTGTGGTGTCCTGGGGCCCGTTTCAATAAGGAGGTTCAACCAACTCTGAGTTAAAACTTGAACTCTGAGTAGACTTACCCTGAGATAGGAAACTCTGAGTTTTCGGTTACAGAACAGCTGAAATTAGTTAGATCAATCAACTCTAAGTTGACTGACTCTGAGTTAAGCGCGTGCACCACAACTAAAAAAAGCCATTATCAATGGAGCGCAGATATTGCGAGTCACTATGGCAACAGCGCCAGACAAAAAGAGGAATTACTGTTTTACAGTGTTGGGTGTAATTAATTACCAAGTAATCTAAATGTAATTTAATTAAAGAGATTACTCTTAATTATTCTGTAATTTAAAATAAAATCTGATATAATTACATTAAATAGGCTACTGCATAGACTATAGAACAATTCAGTAAAAAACAATAGTGGATTTAACATACATTTTTAAAACGTATATTTTTAATGTAACCTCCTCCCTCTACACACAATTGTCAATTCAAGAATAATTAATTAAATTGTATATTGTTAATTTGAAAGCATTAAAAGTGCAGTTTCTTGTCTCTCCTTGTATTGGTCAAGTGGTTGAGGTTGATATGGGATTTAGTAGTAATAAGTAGACCAATACTTTCTAAAGATAGTAATTATTACATTAATCTAATTACACTGTTGAAGATGTCATTTGTAGTTAGTAATTAATAACTATTTTAGAGTAACTTACCCAACTGTTATAATATCAGAGGTGAAACTGGAAGAACAGTATGTTATTAAACCTAATTTTAATGTTCATGTAGGTGCAATCCTGCAGGCATTAAAAGAAGCTGAAAATAAAATATATAATAATTCAATCAGGTAAGGCTTGAGCATATCATGGGTGTAGGCCTGACTGTACAAACATTTGACATTAAATAACTAAATAGCATCCAGTGTCTAGCAGTGGAGCATTTCTGGCTGAGGGAATTCCTTCATCAGGGCCAGTCAGTCCCGGAGATCCAAGGGCCTTCATAACATGTAAGAGGTCTACATGTGTTATTTTTGATATTTCCATTTATTTTACTTTGGGTTGGGTTTTTCGTTGGACACAATAGATTCTGATGGTAATATCTGTCTTTTTGAGTCTCCTGTCCCAACAGAACCCCAGGCAGTTGTATCCACTCAATACACCAGAAATTATGACAAATAGGCCTAAACTTCATAAATAGTCAGGACACACTTCAGTGTGTAATGCCACTGTTTAATTCTGTAGAATTTGTTTAGAACTACCGGAGGTGGAAAGAGTAATACAATATTTTACTCAAGTAAAAATACTATTACTTTGATAAAATTTTACTTAAGTACAAGTAAAATTACCGGTCTAAAAATCTAAAATGGGGGACTCTCTCGTGTAGGGTTGTAACATATGAGAGTTTCACAGTATGATAACCGTCTCAGAAAATATCACGGTTTATGGTATTAAACAATTATTAAATATATAAACTTCATTATTAAATTACGGCTATTATTATCATCAGTTAAAATGACAGTTAAATTAAACATTTGTTTAATAAAACATATATCTAATCAACAAATTTCAATAATTGATTGAATTAGATTAACAACTTATTTTTTTATCATTAATCATTTTAAAAATAATTGAGTTTTTTATTCTGATTTTTTTATTTTTTATGATTTAATACAAATATATTATCAAAAACGGTGGTAATCAAATAAAAGTTTAGCAAACGTTTTAATCCTTTTATTTTTTGGCAAAGTGCTGCAAAACAGATTTAGTCAATTAAACCATGGACAAACAATATATATATTCCTTAAAGAATGTTTAAATACATTTTAGTATTCTTGTTGGTGTTTAAACACCACTTCCTCTTTAAAAAAGGGGAGGAGACCGCAAGAAACTCTGGGTTTACTGAAGAAAACCTGCTCCCGACCAGGTTAGGTTCACAGAGTAAGTTACCATGGTAACTGACTCTGAGTATAAGTTACCTCTCTTTCAGAAACGGGCTTGACTTACTCTGCTTTCTCGGGTTTGATATACCTCCCATTCTGAAACGGAAAACCCAGAGTTTCCCTCATTTCAGGGTTAACATACTCAGAGTTTTCACTTAACCTCCTTTCTGAAACAAGCCCCTGGTTTGTGTTCTCGTCAGCATCCCGAGTCTTATGCCTTCCTGTTCCTGTTCGTGTGCCCGTGGACTTAAATTGGATTTATATCACCTCACTGGTTTATTTGCACTCTCTGCACTGGGTTCATCTGGCCATCGGGGTCCCTGCGCCGCTAGCCTACCTTCTCTGGACTTTACCATTTACATCATCTATTATATAATAAATGAGTTTTACTTGCATTTTTGCTTCCTTCTCTCAATCATGACATCGATATCAAGATTTGTACATCAATCAGATTGATGGTAGCCTATAGACTATTTGTCTATTCATTATTTTTCATTTTGTTTCAGTCTATTTCTCCCTATTGTACTGAAACATTAAATTCAGACTAGAACTGAAATTATTTATTCGGTATACTCACCATAAACTGTAACATTGAAACCCCAACATTTGGAAGGTATACTGTTGATCTGTAGTTTATAGAACCCATTGTGTGGTTTTCTGGTGTTTGTGATGGTGAGATTTCCAGTATCACTGTCGAGTACGAGTTTTCCATTGAATCTCGAATCATTATAAAGATGTTTACCTTTATTATTTAATTCAGCAATGAGCTTCCCTTGAAAAATCCACAATAACTGATCCATCTTCTGTGTGGCTAAATCAGCGTGTAGAGTGACGTCATCTCCCTCCTTCACTTGTATCGCTGATTGTTTTATATCTGTCTCATAATCAAAATAGAAAAATCATATACAGTTTTTCAGACACAGTTTAAGTTGTCATACTATAAAACTTTACAGTTAATTTCTAGTATTATACTGTATTTTCATAAAACAGTAACATGCAGTATCTTTTACAGAATGTCTGTCAGTTTTCTGTTTTCTGTTTTCTTCATAATAGACTATCATACTGTAGAGGAATTGCATTATGGGATTTCATTTTTAATTTCTAGGTCAAAGAAAATACATTTATGCTCAAAGCCGCGCGCCCACACAAAGACATGACAAAATATATCATATATGTATATATATCAGTGGCGTATCACATAATATTAATTTGTTACTTTGTCTGTTTTTGATGTGCACAATATCTCCTCCCATTTAAAGGCTGTTTAGTAAAGCAATGCTTTTGATTGATTCTGTTGTTGAATTTGCAGCACACCACGTCTGCCAAGGACATCAATCCGGTAACACTTTATTTTAAGGTGCTTGTAATAAGCAGTAATTAACAGTTAATAAGACACTTATAAGACCTTATAAGATGCATATAATCATTAACTACTTCATATAAGGGTTAATTAAAGCACAATTAACACATTTATTATTGCTTATAAGACAATTATAAGCCCTTATTAGAAACTTGTTAACAAGCTATTTATACCTCATGATATTAATGCCTTATTATGGCTAATAAACCCTTTATTATGCACTTAACCATTAACAATGCACCTTTGCAGCTACCTAAAATAAAGTGGGAACAGTGTTTATTTAAATTAATAAATCCTTTATTATGCACGTATTAACCATTAACAATGCACCTTTGCAGCTACCTTCACTTTTGTGTGTTCTTCAAATGGATCATTTATTAATCATTTATCATATACACAATACACTCATCTTAATAAGACACTGTTCCCACTTTATTTTAGGTAGCTGCAAAGGAGCATTGTTAATGGTTAATAAGTGCATAATAAAGGGTTTATTAGCCATAATAAGGCATTAATATAAACCTCTTACAGTCTAATTACTGTCATTAAAACATCCTATTAACATTGATAAGTGGTCTATAAACTTTTAACAAGTTTCTAATAAGTGTTCATAAATATCTTACAAGCAATAATAAACGTGTTTTAGGACATTACTAACACTCATTAAGTCTAACTAATGTTAATAAACATCTTATTAAGGTTCATGAGGTGTATATAGCTTGTTAACAAGTTTCTAATAAGGGCTTATAATTGTCTTATAAGCAATAATAAATGTGTTAATTGTGCTTTAATTAACCCATGAAGTAGTTAATGATTATATGCATCTTATAAGGTTTTATAAGTGTCTTATTAACTGTTAATTACTGCTTATTACAAGCACCTTAAAATAAAGTGTTACCATCAATCCATATTGCAAGCTGAAAGCTCTGAGAGTTACAAACATGGCGAGTGATAAAAATGCATTCCAGCGCTGGAAATTGAAAAATAATTTCATCCAGAAATTGGAAAAGGGCGCAAATATAACATTTCAGTGCAAAACATGTTTGCCAATTATTAAAAGGATATCAACATACATTGAAGGTTTCAATGTCAAAACTGAGGAAGCATCTACTATGATTAATATTAACCTTAAGCGCCACCTAGTGAACAAATCTCTCTATTAGTTTTTGACTACACAACAATTGGTAATTGAGTTTAAACAATATTTTAGGTGGAATATAACTTTATATAATTTAATATAATAATTATAAAAAAGAATATAATTTAAAAGACAAACAAACAATACCATGCATGTTATGACAGTTACCCTGGGGGAGTCTGGGTTCCCAGTGAGTATGAAACTAGAATCTATTCTTGCTTCTGTTTGCTGAGAATTGAATATTAGGTATGATATTGAACAATGTTTTCCCTTCACACACACATAGTGGTAAAAAGAATAGAATGCTGCTTTTTACTATTTTTTTTATATCAGTAAGAAGAAAACCATCATGTTTTTTACTAAAATATAATGACCTGTGTTTTCTCCATTAATTTAGAATAAAACTATAATAACTAAATGACTAAAATTTAATTGATTCAAGTGACAGTAAATACATTAATTATTTTTACAAAGATTTTTAAAATTTAAAATAAACACTTTTCTTTATAAATATTTAAAATTCAAATATTTAAAAATGAAAAACTGTTATTTTAAAATGTAATAATAAATCAATGTTTACTGAATTTATCAAATAAATTCATCCTTTCTTTCAAAAACATAAAAAAAAAATCTTAATTATAACCAAACTTTTGACTGTGTGCACATTTAGGCCTAGACTAAAAAAAAGTTTATGAACTTATTAGCAAACTATATATTTATTTTAAAATAGCCCATGACACTTTTCAGGACAGTGAAAGAGTGAAAGGCAACAATTTTGTAACATGTTCTAGTGTAGGCTAAGTCTGAGAATGATATTTTGAGTTTTATTAGACAAGTGAAATTATTTAAGAAAGCTTGGAAATATTCACGATATACAAACATTCACTCTTATCTCATGTCTGATAGGCTAAAAACTGCTATATTATTGTTAAAGGCCAGTAGTAGTTTATATCCTTGGAAATTAATGTTGGCCGTTTGACATTTTTATCGTAAACAGTTGGCAAATATTACAAAAGGCCTATTGTCTCTTCATGTTCAGTTGGTTACATCTTACCTTTCATTTAAAGGGATAGTTCACCCAAAAATTCAAATTATCCCATGATTTACTCACCCTCAAGCCAGGTGTATATGACATTCTTCTTTCAGATGAATACAATCGAGGTTATATTAAAAAATGTCCCGGCTCTTCCAAGCTTATAATGGCAGTGAAAAGCTGTTTCTGTTCATCAAAGTGCATCTATCCATGATAAAAGTGCTCCACACGACCTCGGGGGGTTAATAAAGGCCTTCTGAAGCGAAGCGATGCGTTTGTGTAAGAAAAATATCCATATTTAAATCTTTAAGTAAAATAACTTCGGACAAACGAACATACGGATTCCATTTAAGTGTAAAGCGCAACGTATGCGAGTAATGCGACTTACTGCTGATTTTTACTCTACACCATGACGCACTACGCTACTTCTAACATCACAAGTTGCGCAAGTTTCACTTTAGGCCAAGTACTGCATATGGTTGTTTGGTCAGAGGTTAGAATTTTACTTTGTAACGTGTTAAATATTAATATTTTTCTTACACGA
>JAZAVI010001179.1:0-27062 GCA_036326025.1 Chrosomus eos | reverse complement strand
TTCAGAGTTTATTAACTCCAGACATGTTCAGTTCATTCATGAGCTTCTGCTCTTCAGATCATCTGAGATGAATTAAACCGTCAGTGTAGCAAACAAGCCTTGAGACTTGATCATTTGTCCTCAGTCAGACTGTTTGAGTCTTTTAGTTTGTGTTTCTGTCTTTCTTCTCAGATTTACCCACATCTGCAGTGACTGTGACACCAGACAGTCCTGTTTTCACTGGAGAAACAGTCAATCTGAAGTGTGTGATAAAGTCTGATCACAGTGACTGGAGATATGAGTGGCATAAAGACAGAGACAGTGTAATATTACAGACGTCTGAGCATTACACTGTAAACAGAGACACTGTCACTATCAGAGGAGCTACTGAGGCTGATGAGGGTCAATACTGGTGTAAAGGACAGAGAGATGGAAGACCAAACTCATCAACATCAAGATCTGCTGTTTCTCTCTCTGTGAAGGGTGAGTTCAACATCATTGTCCTCATAAACTCTCTCTACTTCATGATCACAAAACAAAACCAATCAAGAGACTTTTACTCTCATTCAAGCTGCTGATAAAGTTGTAAGCACAGGTGAGACCACCTGCAAGCCATTTCTGCCTGACGCACTTCCGCCAGTGCCTTTTGGCTGCAGGGTCATCAGCCGGGAGCCACCCTTCACTGATATTTTGCTTCATTAATCCTGGAACACATCCGGGTGGTGGAGCAGCGGCAGTGACGTCTCCCTGCCACCCCCTGCAGCCAGCCTTAGGATCCGTCTTACCCCAAGCCTTGTCCTTTTTCCGGAGCCAGAGCCAAAAGCTCTGCCTCTTCTGCCAGCTCTTTGAAAACTCTCTCCAGTTTGACACCTTTGATGCCAAGGGTCTTAATAAGTTGCTGGATGGAGGTTCCAGTGACGCCCCTGCAACCAACTTCCACTGGGAAGTCTCCTTTTTCCTTTTATAGGCAGCCTTCAGCCCTTCCTCCTATGGCACGGTCAGTTCAGCTATAACGACAGTCTTCGTGGAGATGGACCAAATCGCAATGCCTGGCCGGAGTAAGGTTATGGCGATCTCCTGAGGGAACTTCAACTGGCGATCCAGGTCAGCTCTAAGGGCCCACTCCCCTCCAGGTGTCAGCAAGGACCTCTCTTTCACTGTGCTACTTAGTGCCTCTCCCCCATGTCTAACAAACTGGATGGGCGGGTGTGATGTTGTTGGGCTGGCACTGTTCACTTCGAACCTGCGTGCTTCGATGGCTTCTGCTAGCTTTCGCAGGACTCTGTCATGACGCCACCCGTAGCGCCTCTGGGTCAGCACAGTCTTGCAGCTAGAGAGGATGTGCTGGCGGCTAGGACATTGGTGGCCGCAAAGCTGTCAGGGTTCTTCTGTGCCGTACCAGCGGACCGGTGCAGATTTTGGGGGTTTGGGAGAGTGTCATACGTGGCTCTGATCAAGAAACAGCCTTGCTTGGAGCAACTTTCATAGATCAGACCACGTGATGGACAGCCTCCCAGGTGGTCCATCTGCCTTGCTGGGATTGGGTCACTGCCATGACCCCTACCCCCCCCCCCCATCCCCCCCCCACCCACCCCGACTTCCGAAATCACAAGCTGTTTCCTTTCCTCCCTGTTCCCCATCCAAAAGCCTGGTCTAATGCCTGTGATGCATCCCATTTTCTTCCTGTTCTGACATGGACTTTGGAACTCTGTACCACTGGGTCAGGTGAATCTTTTAGTTCGAACAGCAGTCTCACCTTCTCCAGTTTATAGCCCAAGCTGATGGTTTTCAACGGAAGTCTCAAGGTGTTCCTTCCAAATAGAGCTGCCCTTGACAGGCATCGGGGAAGGCCTAGCCACTTCCGGATGTAATTGTTTGCCTTAGCATCCATCTTCAGGACTGCAGAATAGGGGATGTCACACAGCTTTAAGGCGATGGAATAGGGTTAACTGGTAGCACCAGACCTTATACTTGCAAGGTAGAGGGCATTGGTCGATCTTCTTCAGACCAGCAGTGAGCTGTGCAGTCACAGAAACTGCCATGTTTTTGTCTGACAGGTCAGCTGTGTATAGCCTTCCCAAGCTTTTCACCGGCTGTTCTGCCAGACGGGGAATCTCCTCACCATCCACTGTGAAGATGTCGTCTCTCCTGGCTCCTTTGCGGATTGAGACACTACGAGACTTGATGGCTTTATCTTCATACAGTTGTCATTTCTCTTTTTATTTAATTATCTCTGTTCTTGTGTTACAACCTATTTGAAAGAGAAAATTGATTAAACCGAATGCAGAGGTCTGGAACTAATTACACTTCAACTCCATATATTCAGTAACATTCAAGTTTTTTAATAAACATAAAACATATTTCTGCATGTAATTACTTTTTTTCTGGTTGTACTTTCTGCAAATCTGTGAGTCTATATAGAAATGCAGCTTTGCTTTGCTTTTCAGACGATTGTGTCATTGTTTTGTATTTGATTATGATTTGCAGTTCATGACAAGACAACACTGTAACCGGCGTTTCTGAAACCCTTCCAGGGGGTTTCAAAAATGTTCGGTTTCAGTGACCTGATACTGCGTTTCTGTGTGGACGAACGGCCGAACCATGTAAAAAAAAAGTCATGGTTATAAAAATACCTGTGTCCGTGTGGACAAGGCATTAAGCAGAAAACAGTTCTTATCCTCGTGATTAATATCCCGTCAGGACGACCCAAGGCAATGAAATATGAGATATAATGCAGACAAATTAGTCCTTTCTATTCCCAACATGTACTATGTATATGCACCATTGGTACAACTAAAGAGGGTAAAAGGAGTAATTTTTGATAGCCCACTATCAGATAGAGTTGTAAACTACCTATATTTAAACTTAAAGGAACAATAGTGTCCCTTAATGGTGGGTAGTAGAAAAGCACCGTAACATTTAACTGGTACACTAGTTCTGACGAGAACCCAACTTTTCTGTTTAGAGACAAACACTGTTTATAGAAACAAAACCTTCAACCTCTCCAATATTTATTGACAGTTGTCAGACATCTCTGATCACTAATGTTATGGAAAAAAAAGTACACCGAATGATTCACAGACTCTGTTAGTTTAGAGTTTGTAAACATCTCTATATACAGTGAGAGGCTGTTGAGGATCACAGATCTTTTCACAGTTCATTATCTTTATCCTCCAGACATGTTCAGTTCATTCATGAGCTTCTGCTCTTCAGATTATCTGAGATTAATGTAACCGTCAGCGTAGCAAACAAGCTTTGAGACTTGATCATCTGTCCTCAGCCAGACTGTTTGACTCTCTTAGTTTGTGTTTCTGCCTTTCTTCTCAGATTTACCCACATCTGCAGTGACTGTGACACCAGACAGTCCTGTATTCACTGGAGAAACAGTCAATTTGAAGTGTGTGAAACTCTGATCACAGTGACTGGAGATATGAGTGGTATAAAGACAGTGTGATATTACAGACGTCTGAGCGTTGCACTGTAAACAGAGACACTGTCACTATCAGAGGAGCTACTGAGTCTGATCAGGGTCAATACTGGTGTAAAGGACAGAGAGATGGAAGACCAAACTCATCAACATCAAGATCTGCTGTTTCTCTCTCTGTGAAGGATGAGTTCAACATCATTGTCCTCTTAAACTCTCTCTACTTCATGATCACAAAACCAATCGAGAGACTTGTACTCTCATTCACACTGCTGATAAATACAGTTGTCACTTCTCTTTTTATTTAATTAGCTCTGTTCTTGTGTTACAACCTATTTGAAGGAGAAAATTGATTAAACCGAATGTAGAGGTCTGAAAATGCAAAAATTTTAAAATTGTAAAGCTAAAGTATTTTCAAGTTTAAGGCCCTGTCCACACGGAGACGTGTTTAGCTGTATACGTACAAATCTTGTATTGTATTGCCGTTTCGTCCAGACGGATCCGCCATTTTGGGAGCTTGAAACCACTATTGTTTGAAACCGGGTCCCAGGGTGGACAATTCTGAAACCATTTCATTTTCGTGTGTACAGCCAATCCGTACATTTTGAGAAACGATGATCTCATCACACCACATGTCAGCATTAGTCACACACCGCTACATCACACGTAACATCAGCAAAAATGGCAGATGATATTGTCACAGGTCGGGGCGGGCCAACCGGACCTACACCCGCCCCTGAGACCCGGACCACCCTTGGGGAGTCGGACGGAGGACAGAGCAAGGAGGACAGACAAATGGGGGTCAATTAAAATCAAGTTTTTATTAAAAGTTAAAAGAATCGGTTAGGAGTGCAAGCTGGTGGTCGGGAACCTGGTCGAACCTCGGACTGGAGGTTTGAGGCTGGGAACTCCACCACAAGCAGACTGGTGAGTATGCGGGTCCGTACGTCTCTTCTCTAGTGGAGTCACGGACACAGAGTTTACAGCAGAGGAGGTTTTACTGCGAGCAGACAGGTGAGTATGCGGGTACGTACGCCTCTTCTCTGGCGAAGTCACAGACACGGAGTTTATAGCAGAGGAGGTTTTACTGCAGAGCAGACCGAATGAGTATGCGGGTACGTACGCCTCTTCTCTGGCGAAGTCACAGACACGGAGTTTATAGCAGAGGAGGTTTCACTGCAGAGCAGACAGGTGAGTATGCGGGTACGTACACCTCTTCTCTGGTGGAGTCACAGACACAGAATTTACAGCAGAGGAAGTTTCACGGCGAAGCAGACAGGTGAGTATGCGGGTACGTACGCCTCTTCTGGCTGGAGGTTTGAGGTTGAAAACTTCAAGCAGACTGGTGAGTATGCGGGTACGTACGCCTCTTCTCTGGTGGAGTCACAGACACAGAGTTTACAGCAGAGGAGGTTTCAGGCTGGAGGTTTGGGGTTGAAAACCACAGGCAGACTGGTGAGTATGCGGGTACGTACACTCTTCTCTGGTGGAGTCACAGACACAGAGTTTACAGCAGAGGAGGTTTCACTGCAAAGCAGACAGGTGAGTATGCGGGTACGTATGCCTCTTCTCTGGTAAAGTCACAGACACGGAGCTTACAGCAGAGGAAGTTTCACTGCAAAGCAGACAGGCAAGCATGCGCATACATAACTCTCTTCAAAGTGGCAAACAGAGGGGCTTACGGCTGGAGGTTTGAGGTTGAAAACCACAGGCAGACTGGTGAGTGTGCGGGTACATACACCTCTTCTCTGGTGGAGTCGCAGACACAGCTTACAGCAGAGGAAGTTTCACTGCAAAGCAGACAGGTGAGTATGCGGGTACGTATGCCTCTTCTCTGGTAAAGTCACAGACACGGAGCTTACAGCAGAGGAAGTTTCACTGCAAAGCAGACAGGCAAGCATGCGCATACATAACTCTCTTCAAAGTGGCAAACAGAGGGGCTTACGGCTGGAGGTTTGAGGTTGAAAACCACAGGCAGACTGGTGAGTGTGCGGGTACATACACCTCTTCTCTGGTGGAGTCGCAGACACAGCTTACAGCAGAGGAAGTTTCACTGCAAAGCAGACAGGTGAGTATGCGGGTACGTATGCCTCTTCTCTGGTAAAGTCACAGACACGGAGCTTACAGCAGAGGAAGTTTCACTGCAAAGCAGACAGGCAAGCATGCACATACATAACTCTCTTCAAAGTGGCAAACAGAGGGGCTTACGGCTGGAGGTTTAAGGTTGAAAACCACAGGCAGACTGGTGAGTATGCGGGTACGTACACCTCTTCTCTGGTGGAGTCACAGACACAGAGTTTACAGCAGAGGAGGTTTCACTGCAAAGCAGACAGGCAAGCATGCGCATACATAACTCTCTTCAAAGTGGCAAACAGAGGGGCTTACGGCTGGAGGTTTGAGGTTGAAAACCACAGGCAGACTGGTGAGTGTGCGGGTACATACACCTCTTCTCTGGTGGAGTCGCAGACACAGTTTACAGCAGAGGAAGTTTCACTGTGAAGCAGACAGGCAGGCATGCAAATACGTATTCTTCTTCCCAGTGGCTGTCAGAATAAACACACTCGAAAATCTGTGGGACACAACAATGTTAGCCTCTCTTTGTACAGTCGGGAGGAGATAGAAACTAGGGCAAGACATGGACATCCAGCGGGTTTAGGTGCTCACTTCAAACAGCAGACAGTGCATCACATCACTTCATCTCAACACGGCACTCAGTGGAAAATTACACAGGTATAAGGCCGTTACCCATCTCCTGGCCCGGCCTCTACATCAACAGTCCCACTCCTTCCCATTGAATCCGCCTGTGTGTCTCTCCATTCACCACGCCATGCCCGTTTAACAGCCCCACATCTTCACCACAACTCACTCTTCCTCCAACAAACACCGATCCCAAGGCAAACCAACGCACTGTTTGATCCATGCTTTCTCCTTTTATCTTCCCGAGTCCCAATCGCAAGGCTTGCTTCTCCCATCTCCAGCTGTTAGCGATCTTTGGCTAATCACCCCAGTGTCGGAGAATGCTCGCGCTATCCCGGAACTAGCCCGGTGTCCCTTTGTTATGGGTCCGGCGGGAGGCAAAACCCAGAGAACATTAGTTCCGTCCAGAGAAATGAATGAAATTTGTCACCCCGTGACATACCCCCCCACCAAACCGTTCTAGTCCCTAGAACGCGGTGCCTCTACCCAGTCGCCGTACCGTACCGGAGGCTGACCTCGGTTATTCCGCTGGGGACGTCTTGGGGGTGAGGGAACATTCGCTGGCTCAGGTGCAACGGCCGGTCCCCTTGGGACCACAGCCCATCCTATCATTGGGGTCTGATGGACTCTCTCTTCAGTGGGGGAGGTAGTGTCTACAAGCCTTGGGTAGTTGGGGCAAGGACGGATCAAATTCCGATGCAATATCCGTTCTGGGCCGGAGTCCCCTTCGGGGCGAAGGACATACACGGGCTGGTCAGGGCGGGGTTGTCGTTGGACTACATAAGGCCGAGACTCCCAACGGTCACTCAACTTCCCTTTCCCCTGGCGCCGATTGTCTTTGACCAGAACCCTGTCTCCCGGCAGCAGGGGAGCTTCACGAGCCGTTCGATCATATAGTCGTTTGTTCTTCTGGGCAGCTCGTTCGATTCGAGCAGAGACCTGTTCATAAGCGAAGTGGAGGCGCTGGTGATGGTTGCTCACCCATTCCGTTAGGCTGGTTCCCTCCTCGGCCGGGCTGGATCCCAACAGCAAGTCCGTGGGCAACCGTACGTGCCGTCCGAACATCAGGTATGTTGGTGCATATCCAGTAATGCACGCTGTTATTATAAGCTTGAATTACGGCCGGGAGATTTACCACCCAATTCCCCTGTTGCTCTGCCTCCAACGTCCCTAATAGGCCCAACAGGGTCTGATTGAATCGTTCGCACCCTCCGTTCCCTTGGGGATGATACGGCGTGGTGTGGGTCTTCTTACACCCGTACAGTTGGCACAGCTCCCTGATGACCCGGGACTCAAAGTTTGGACCCTGATCTGAATGAAGGACCTCTGGACATCCAAAGGGCTGGAACACATACTTCCAGAGGGCGTTGGCAGTGGTGACTGCAGTCTGGTCTCTAGTGGGGATAGCCCACACAAACTTTGTGAAAAGATCCGTTACCACGAGGATATTCTGAATGAGGTCAGTAGGTCGACCCAACGTCAGGTAGTCCATCGCCACCATATGTAATGGGGCTTTAGCTTGAATGGGGGCCAGTGGGGCTCGAACCTCTCTCCGGGACTTAAAGAGAATGCAACGTGGGCACTGCGAGACGAACACCTTAACTGCCTTCTCAATCCCTGGCCAGTAGAAGTGTCTCCGTACCAATGAGATCGTCCTCTCCTGCCCTTGATGTCCCATGTGGTCGTGATATGCTCGGAGGAGAGCTTGGGATTGATCTCTAGGCACAACTATTTGACAGACCTCTTCTCCCAGGGCTGGGTCGAGTAACGTTCGACAGACGACTCCCTCTTTGAGGAAGAGTCTCTTCCCCTGTCGCAGGAGTTGCTGCATCCCCCAAGGTTGTTTACGTCGTTCTACCCTCTCTGGCCAAGTCCCTCGCTGCAGCCAATCTTGCATCTGGGCCAGAGCTGGGTCCCCCGCCTGCCGGTCCCTCCACCGTAGGGGGTCCCAACCCCAACTCGAGGGAAGCACTTCCCCTCGAAGCCCAGGGGCCTCTATGATCCCCACCATAAGTTCCTCCTCCGATACTACATTGGGTGGCAAACAGAGGGGTCTACCCTCAGGGAGCCGAGACAGGACGTCGGCATTGGTGTGCTCCTTCCCTGGCCGATACTGCAGATGGTAATCGTAGTTGGCCAGCTGCGCCACCCATCGCTGCTCGACCGCCCCCAATTTTGCAGTTTGGAGATGGACCAGCGGGTTGTTATCCGTAACTACAACTACCTTCGCTCCCCACAGATAATCCTTGAACTTCTCGCTAACGGCCCACTTCATGGCGAGGAGCTCCAGCTTGAAGGAGCTATAGTTAGCATCGTTACGTTCAGCTGGGTGCAGACTCCTGCTCGCATAGGCGATAACCCTCTCTTCTCCCTGTTGACTCTGAGCTAGTACGGCCCCCAATCCCAGATTGCTAGCATCCGTATAGAGCGTAAAGGGCTGAGAAAAGTCGGCGTAAGCCAAGATCGGAGCTTGGAGCAGCTCTTGTTTTAATTGCTGGAAGGCCAGCTCACAGGGGGGATTCCACGAGACGGCAGGGGACCCCCTGCCCCGGGTCCGTCCCGAGCCTCCAAGCAGCTGGTTCAAGGGTTTAGCGATCTTGGCGAAGTCCTTAATGAACCGCCGGTAGTATCCCACGAATCCCAGGAATGATCTCACTTGCCTCACCGTTCTTGGCGTGGCCCACTCCTGGACGGCAGACACCTTTTCGGGATCCACTGCAATCCCCGCCGCACTGACTCGATGGCCCAGGAATTTTACCTCCTTCTTGAGCAACTGGCACTTATCTGGCTGTAGCTTTAGTCCATAACGTTCTAGGGATCGGAAGACTTGCTCCAGGTGTTGAAGGTGAGACTCGAAGTCGGGAGAGTATACAATAACGTCGTCTAAATAGACAAGCGTGGTGTCCATAAGCTGGGCTCCCAAGCAGCGCTGCATGAGACGTTGGAAGGTCGCGGGAGCGTTACACAACCCAAACGGCATACGTTCCCACTCAAAGAGGCCAAAAGGGGTGGTAAAGGCGGTCTTCTCCCGGTCTCCTTCCTCCACTTGGACTTGCCAGTAACCACTAGCCAGATCTAGGGTGGAATACCAGGCGGCCCGAGTAAGACTAGTCAAGGAGTCCTCGACCCGCGGCAGAGGGAAGGCGTCTCGTTTGGTAACTTGGTTCAGCCTCCGATAATCGACGCAGAATCGCCACGCCCCAGTCTTCTTGCGAACGAGGACTATCGGTGCTGCCCATGGGCTGCTGCTCTCCCGAATAACTCCCTTTTCCAGCATCCCTCGAAGGAGGGTACGAACCTCAGCATACAGAGTCGGAGGTACGGGGCGGTAGCGTTCCCGGCTCGGAGGCGCATCCCCAGTGGGAATCCGATGCTTTACAATGTCTGTCCGCCCATAGTCCTCATCATGTGCAGAGAAAAGATGCTTCCATCTCACCAGGAAGTCCCGGAGTTGCTTTGCCTGCCCTTCTTCCAGCCCGTCGCCTCGTAAGGACTCTCCCGCCAGGTGGGCCGGAAATGTTTCTTCCTGTCCGCCTGCAGGAGTCTCAGCCTGCGTCAAGGCCACCTCCACCACCGTCGGGCCCACCTGACAGAACTGAAACTCTCCTTCCTCATGGACCTGCTCGGGGCTCACCGGGGTGACTCGCGCTAGACGTTGGTGGCGATGAAGGGCCACAGCATAGGGATTGGTGTTTCTTAGTCTTACGGCAACCCGACCCCGGTGAACGGACGCCAATCCCCGGGCCACCTCCACGGTCTGACAGTCAGAATGAGGCTCAACCAGGACCCACTCCGAGGACCCATGAAGCTGACCAGGGATACGGGCCCAGATAATGGCCTCGCTCTGAGCCGGGACCGACAGTGCGTAGCGACACCCCACTCTTCCCACGCTCTCTCGATCCCGCTGGGCATCGGCCATGCGGACTCGGCGACAATCGGCCCTGATCCGATCCCATTCCTGTTTTTCCCCTCTCGAGGCCGACGGCATGGGTCTCGCTTTAAACAACTCCTCCCAGCATTCCATGATGACGTTCATTCCCAGTAGGGCACGGTGAGCTCCCAGACATGTATCCTGTACAATCACAACCCCCTTCTGAGGCACAAGGGTCCCCTGGACCTCCAGGTCCGTGACCAGATAGCCCACATACGGAATCTCCAGGCCATTTGCCCCACGCAGGGTTAACCAGGGGACATCTGTGGCCGAATGTCCCTGGACCCCGAATAACTCCCGAGACAGGCTTTCGGAGAACAAGGTGACCTGGGACCCGGTATCCAGGAGACATTGGATTTCGGTCCCATTGACTTGAGCCACCACAAGAGGGCAACGCCCGACTAGACAATTCCTGGCTGCCAATGGAGAGGGGTCAATTAGGGGGGTCCCGACCACTTGACCCACAGTGGCCGGAGACTCTAAAAACCCCCCTGCGATCCCCGGCGTGCCCTGCATTGCCGGACGTAATGACCTGGTTCGCCACAGCCATTGCAAATGGGACGACCTTGTTCGTCCCACTGAAACCGGGGGGCGGAGGACCGGGGCGGACGTTGCTCTGGGAGTCGACTACCTTCGGAGGAGGCTCGTTCTCGTGTAGGTGGCAAGGGTCGGAAATGTTCTCGGCGTAATTCCTCTAAGAACGTCTTAGACAGTTCTGCCATCTGTTCACGGACGTCTCTCCTCAATTCTTCTCTTAGGGCCTGTTTCCAGTCGGGTGGGGCAGGAGGTGGAGGACAACTGGCAGCACTGGTGGCCATACAGTGTGAGGGGTCCGAGGAGTCAGCATAATCCTGTTCAAGGGCCAGAGCTTCCCGACGTAGCTCATCAAACGTCAGAGCTGAATTGCGGCGAAGTTGTATCCGAAGGCTCTGACGTATTGGTCCATCCCGCAACCCCAGAAGAAACTGGTCCTTTAAGAGAGCCTCCCCTTCTCCAAGCCCATGGTCCTGCCTCCTCTCCAGCCGGGACAAGTGTTCTCGCAATTGCAGGGCAAAAGCACGTATAGTCTGTCGAGTTCCCTGTCTACAATTGAAGAATTGCGTCCGAAGGACAGCCGCAGGAGTGGAGTCGCCGTACAGACCCGTTAGGAAGTCAAGGATAGCCTGGGCTGTGGCTCGAGTTGCTTCTGGCGCCGCTTGTACCTCTCTCCTTGCTTCGCCGTCCAGCGAATTTAGAATAAACTGGGTCCGTTGTGCAGCGTTTAACCCTTGAAGGCCTGCCAAGTACTCCACTTGAGTCTTCCATGCCGATAGACTAAGTTCAGACCCTGGTCCCCCATACTTTTGAGCCCACGGGGCTCCCATGAAGATGGGCATGACATTGGGATGACCCACTGGTACCTCTTCGTCTGCCATTACTCCGCCCCCGTCTACTCAACCCGAGGTGGAACCCTGCCGACTGCGCCAAGTTTATGTCACAGGTCGGGGCGGGCCAACCGGACCTACACCCGCCCCTGAGACCCGGACCACCCTTGGGGAGTCGGACGGAGGACAGAGCAAGGAGGACAGACAAATGGGGGTCAATTAAAATCAAGTTTTTATTAAAAGTTAAAAGAATCGGTTAGGAGTGCAAGCTGGTGGTCGGGAACCTGGTCGAACCTCGGACTGGAGGTTTGAGGCTGGGAACTCCACCACAAGCAGACTGGTGAGTATGCGGGTCCGTACGTCTCTTCTCTAGTGGAGTCACGGACACAGAGTTTACAGCAGAGGAGGTTTTACTGCGAGCAGACAGGTGAGTATGCGGGTACGTACGCCTCTTCTCTGGCGAAGTCACAGACACGGAGTTTATAGCAGAGGAGGTTTTACTGCAGAGCAGACCGAATGAGTATGCGGGTACGTACGCCTCTTCTCTGGCGAAGTCACAGACACGGAGTTTATAGCAGAGGAGGTTTCACTGCAGAGCAGACAGGTGAGTATGCGGGTACGTACACCTCTTCTCTGGTGGAGTCACAGACACAGAATTTACAGCAGAGGAAGTTTCACGGCGAAGCAGACAGGTGAGTATGCGGGTACGTACGCCTCTTTCTGGCTGGAGGTTTGAGGTTGAAAACTTCAAGCAGACTGGTGAGTATGCGGGTACGTACGCCTCTTCTCTGGTGGAGTCACAGACACAGAGTTTACAGCAGAGGAGGTTTCAGGCTGGAGGTTTGGGGTTGAAAACCACAGGCAGACTGGTGAGTATGCGGGTACGTACACTCTTCTCTGGTGGAGTCACAGACACAGAGTTTACAGCAGAGGAGGTTTCACTGCAAAGCAGACAGGTGAGTATGCGGGTACGTATGCCTCTTCTCTGGTAAAGTCACAGACACGGAGCTTACAGCAGAGGAAGTTTCACTGCAAAGCAGACAGGCAAGCATGCGCATACATAACTCTCTTCAAAGTGGCAAACAGAGGGGCTTACGGCTGGAGGTTTGAGGTTGAAAACCACAGGCAGACTGGTGAGTGTGCGGGTACATACACCTCTTCTCTGGTGGAGTCGCAGACACAGCTTACAGCAGAGGAAGTTTCACTGCAAAGCAGACAGGTGAGTATGCGGGTACGTATGCCTCTTCTCTGGTAAAGTCACAGACACGGAGCTTACAGCAGAGGAAGTTTCACTGCAAAGCAGACAGGCAAGCATGCGCATACATAACTCTCTTCAAAGTGGCAAACAGAGGGGCTTACGGCTGGAGGTTTGAGGTTGAAAACCACAGGCAGACTGGTGAGTGTGCGGGTACATACACCTCTTCTCTGGTGGAGTCGCAGACACAGCTTACAGCAGAGGAAGTTTCACTGCAAAGCAGACAGGTGAGTATGCGGGTACGTATGCCTCTTCTCTGGTAAAGTCACAGACACGGAGCTTACAGCAGAGGAAGTTTCACTGCAAAGCAGACAGGCAAGCATGCACATACATAACTCTCTTCAAAGTGGCAAACAGAGGGGCTTACGGCTGGAGGTTTAAGGTTGAAAACCACAGGCAGACTGGTGAGTATGCGGGTACGTACACCTCTTCTCTGGTGGAGTCACAGACACAGAGTTTACAGCAGAGGAGGTTTCACTGCAAAGCAGACAGGCAAGCATGCGCATACATAACTCTCTTCAAAGTGGCAAACAGAGGGGCTTACGGCTGGAGGTTTGAGGTTGAAAACCACAGGCAGACTGGTGAGTGTGCGGGTACATACACCTCTTCTCTGGTGGAGTCGCAGACACAGTTTACAGCAGAGGAAGTTTCACTGTGAAGCAGACAGGCAGGCATGCAAATACGTATTCTCTCTTCCCAGTGGCTGTCAGAATAAACACACTCGAAAATCTGTGGGACACAACAATGTTAGCCTCTCTTTGTACAGTCAGGAGGAGATAGAAACTAGGGCAAGACATGGACATCCAGCGGGTTTAGGTGCTCACTTCAAACAGCAGACAGTGCATCACATCACTTCATCTCAACACGGCACTCAGTGGAAAATTACACAGGTATAAGGCCGTTACCCATCTCCTGGCCCGGCCTCTACATCAACAGTCCCACTCCTTCCCATTGAATCCGCCTGTGTGTCTCTCCATTCACCACGCCATGCCCGTTTAACAGCCCCACATCTTCACCACAACTCACTCTTCCTCCAACAAACACCGATCCCAAGGCAAACCAACGCACTGTTTGATCCATGCTTTCTCCTTTTATCTTCCCGAGTCCCAATCGCAAGGCTTGCTTCTCCCATCTCCAGCTGTTAGCGATCTTTGGCTAATCACCCCAGTGTCGGAGAATGCTCGCGCTATCCCGGAACTAGCCCGGTGTCCCTTTGTTATGGGTCCGGCGGGAGGCAAAACCCAGAGAACATTAGTTCCGTCCAGAGAAATGAATGAAATTTGTCACCCGTGACAATATGCTTGTGTTCGTGCTGCAGAAGCTACTGAGCCTATTGGCTTTACTAAAGCAAAATCTTGTGCTCCTATGTTACTACGGTGAGCAATCTTCATCTTCACCTTGCTGTCGCGTTGGGTTCGTATAGAGCGCGCAAGGTTATGCGCCGCACACTCCAAGTCTTCTTCTCCTTGTTTAGTGTATCTCTGTGGCAGAATTACAGCGCCACATACTGGTCTGGCATGTATATCACATCGTTTTCAGTGGTTTTGTGTGTACGCGTATATTTCTTGAGATGACTCTGTTTACGAAAAAAAAAATTTTACGAGAAAAAAAAAAATTGGGATAGGGAAAGCTCTGGCTTTCTTGTGTATGTGGCCTAAGTGTAATCTTAAAAACACAACAGTCATGGCAAGAGATCTTATAAAATAGAGAAACACAACAGATAAAGTTGTCTGTCTGACGCATGTGAACACAGATCTGAGAAACAGATAAAAATAGTTATGTTAATGGCTGCTAATTACACTTTAATTCCATCTATTCAGTAATATTCAAGTTTTTTAATAAACATAAAACATATTTCTGTATGTAGGCTAATTACTGAAAATCTGTGAGTATACAAATGCAGCTTTGCTTTAGCCTGGGAAAACCCAGACAACTTCCGGCAAATTTAGATTTGCTCTGCAAGTAAGTCGGGCAAAGAGCTCATTCAAGCCCATTTCTAATCCGTCGAAATCGAGGCACCAATCAGAAACGTTGGGGCGGGCTTTACACGATGACGACAGCACTGTGACAGTGAAGCAGATTTTGTTGCCTACATTACAAAGATGGATGCCGCCGTGGAACATCATTCGTTCTTATGTTTCGAATCAGCTATCGCGTCTGTTTTAGGCGATTTGAACGTTTCCTTTTTGTTAAAACCCGAGCAAAGTACAACACTCAGAGGTTTCTCCATTGCTCTGCATACGTTCTCCTTCATCGCTTTGATTGGTTTTAGGTCTATCCAATTGGCATTTGAGCGACGTCCGTTGATGACGGCCCTTTGGAAATGATTTGTCTATGAAGCTTTGCCAGACTATAACTCAATTACTACTGAGAATGGTCTGGTTTTAACCAGGCTAGCTTTGATTTGCTTTTTGGGGACATTTAATTTTATATTTAACAATATTTTACAACATTATTTTCCTGTTATCTCTGTCAAGCTGCTTTGAAACTATCTGTTTTGTAAAAAGCGCTATATGAATCAAGGTGACGACTTTGCAGGCGATCTTGTCATTGTTTTGTACTTGATTATGATTTGCAGTTTATCAAACATTAGATTTAAGATGCATTTTATCCAACATTTACACCAAAGTTTCAAAATTAGCACACCTGAGAATGACCTGAGAATTCTGCTTCTTCTTCTTCTCTTGATTAATGGTGGATTGCAACCAACTTTTAAGTGGAAAATATATTTTGCTAAATAAACAATATGGCTGTCACTGTCAAAACTGCACTTTATACACGACCAGAAAAATACATTAAAGTTTAGAAAAGTTTTAAAAGAGGGAAACCAGTCTATTACACACAATACAGTGATGCACTGTGGGTAAATGTTACAGGTGAGAGAGACTGTAGTGTGTGATGCTACAAATACAGATCAGAGACAATATCTACACAACTTCTGAAACTATAAATGCAATAATCTGTGTTTGTACAGTGAGTCCTAAAGCTGTGCTGACGGTACGACCTGATGAACGAGTGTTTAGAGGAGAAACAGTCACTTTCAGATGTGATATAAAGTGGGGAGGAGACACTGAGTGGACATACAGATGGGAAATAGAGGGAACCAACAACCGATATAAAAACACTGTCAGCCGAACCTCAACACAAGAGTTGAACATCAGCAGTGTTGATCTCTTTCACAGCGGTAAATACACCTGTACAGGACAGATACACACTCACAGCTCTCAGCGCAGTGATGCTGTTACACTGACTGTATCAGGTGAGTTTGTGTTTGTTGTGATCAGCTTCTCCATCAGTTTCTCTACGGCTCTGTAACTCATGATGTTTTGTTCAGCTGAAGCTCAGGCATCAGTGCGAGTGTCTCAGTCACAGCCGTGGCTGACTGAAGGAGAATCAGTGACTCTGATCTGTGAGGTTTCAGGCTCCTCTACAGGCTGGACGTTCAGCTGGTTCAGAGATCATGATCATCTGTCAGACAGCAGCAGAGGAGCTGGAGGATCTTACACTCTCAGTCCTGCTGCTCTACAGCACACAGGAGTTTATACGTGCAGAGCAGAGAGAGGACGACCAGCCTATCACACACACAACAGCAGCTCACACACACTGTGGATCACTGGTGAAGGTTTATGCTTGTGCTCATCCGGATCTGTGTTTCACTGCAGTCTCTGTGCTGTCAGTTTTGATGGAGATTTTCCTCTTTTCAGGTGTTTCTGCTTCAGTGTCTCTGGTCATCAATCCCAGCAGAAGTCAACACTTCTCCTCTGACTCTCTCTCTCTGAGCTGTGAGGATCAGAGTAACTCTGCTGGATGGACAGTGAGAAGATACACAGACAAAGACACACAAACTTGTGCAAAACAAACAGGATCTCGATGTGTAATCGACTCTCTCAGCACATCTGACACTGGAGTGTACTGGTGTGAGTCTGAATCTGGAGAGAAACGTCGTCCTCGAAACATCACTGTACATGGTGAGTCCAATCACTCTTACAACATAATAATGTTTATAATCAATATATGTTTTCTTATAAGATCAGGTAAGACTAGACAGGACTAATATAAAAAGCTCAGGAAGTAAAAAGTACAAATTCAATTCATCATATCAATATTTTGATTATGTATTATTTTGCTATGTTCTTCCTATTTACAGTATTAAACACACATATCTTGTGTTTGTAGACGGTGAGGTGATTCTGGAGAGTTCTGTTGATCCTGTGATTGAGAGAGAGACTCTGACTCTACACTGTTTACATCGATCTACAAACTCCCCGATCCTCAGCGCTGATTTCTATAAAGACGGATCACTGATCCAGAATCAGACGACAGGAGAGATGAGCATCACTACTGTCTCAAAGTCACATGAGGGTTTCTACTCCTGTAAAACAGAGAGAGGACAGTCTCTCCACAGCTGGATCTCAGTCAGAGGTTATTTTATTCATGAGCATCAGATGAGAGACTCCACAATATTAATATATGAGTCTCTGTCTCTTATTTCTTTTTTATATGATCTTTCTTTCTTTCTTTCTTTAGTGGAACATAAATGAAGGTATTTGGATGTTGTTGGGGGTTGTTGGGGGAAAACAAAATAAAATTTTATTTTCCACCCAAGAAAGAAATTTTTGTTTGAAAAACATGAAAGTCAGTAAATTTGGCAGAATATATATTTATTTCAATGAACTATTAATTTAATACAGAGCTCTAAAAGGGAAAATGGTGATGAGACGGAGGAAAAATATTTCAAAATATTCACTCACAAAACTTTGGGTTCCTCGAGAAACTTTCTGAAAGCCCTTCAGAGCTCTTTAATGTTGCTGAATAATGTTCTTGTGTTTCTGTTTTTCAGTGTCACGTTCAGGTCAGATTTCTGTCTTCAAAATCCTCAGTTTTCTTCTGGCAGCTTCTCCGTATCTGCTAGCGACAGTCGTGCTGCTTTTCAAATGTTACAGAGCGAGAGGTAAAACGTCTGTCTGATCTCTCTCTCTCTCTCTCTCTCTCTCTCTCTCTCTCTCTCTCTCTTATATATATATATATATATATATATATATTATATATATATATTCCCTCACTGAAGCTATGTTTAAAATTTCCAAAACCAAGACCAAAGTCAGTACACCGTAACAGAGGAAGAAACTTCAGTCTCATATTAAAGAGTTCATTCTGTCCACATGTTTAAATGTCTGCATTTTGTCCTTTAACATGGTTTGAAAATATTGTAGTTTGTTCTTATAAGTTTTATATTTGTCATAACCTTGTGTTGTTAATCTGTTCTTCAATAGTTGACAATGAGACTGTTGCTTGTTCTAGTTCGCTTGTTTGAGTAATTATTAATCATACATAACAGTTTTTATTCTGTGTAAATGAATAACTGTTGGAATTAATACATTTGGTAAAGGTGTTTTTCTTGTGTTTTTTTTTAACATTTGTAAACCATCTAGTTAAAAAACAAGTGTCTTAATGTTTCAGTCATAATTGAATAAATCTTTATATGTAGTGGCTGTAATTAAATCATTTGAAAGCATTTCGTAATTCAAATTTTTTGTTGACAGTTTCCCTTAAAAGACACTCAGGGACTCAGCAGTTTATAACAGACTCAAATACTCAGAAAGAGTTGAAACTTCAGTACTTGCCTCTTATCAGACTATAATCAAATTACTTTTAATAATTTAATGATTTTTTTTTTATAGTCTTGACTAAGAGACTAAAAGAGAATCATTGAGTAAAACTATATAGTAATTCTAATGATGATTGCATTATGAAGCTCATAATAAATGTTACTCACAGTGGAAATCTGATCTGTGGTTTGTGTTTGAGGAAGATGTGATTGTTGACATGATCGTGTCTGTAAATCCCAGCACTACTGGAGCACAATTTTCTCATCGTCACCATCATCATCATCTTCCTCTTCTACAGCTGCAGGATCTACAAGTGTTGAGAGTATTTTCAGGAGCAGATTGATCAGAGCTTCAGAATCACTGCTGTCTCAGAAGAGTTTCTGCTACTGTAAAATAGAGATGATTGTGCAGAAGAAAATCATTCAAAGCTAAATGTTGAAAATGTTTTGAATTAAATTACATTTGCTGTAGATCAAAGCCAATATGCTGTTAAGAGTTTTATCTTAAAAATAGTTAGAATAATTTCATTTTAAAGAAAAATATTTGTAAACAGAATGACGGATAAAAACGTAGCCTACGATCAAAGCCCTTAATTCAGATAATATGTGTGGCTCTTAAAAGAGCCTTTGTGTTGAGTTGATGTGACTCGCTCTACTTTGAGCTGGTGTATTTGGTCACAGCCTTTGTGCCCTCAGACACGGCGTGTTTGGCCAGCTCTCCGGGCAGCAGCAGACGCACGGCGGTCTGGATCTCTCTCGATGTGATGGTGGAGCGCTTGTTGTAGTGAGCGAGACGAGACGCTTCACCGGCGATGCGCTCGAAGATGTCGTTGACGAAAGAGTTCATGATTCCCATCGCCTTGGAGGAGATCCCGGTGTCGGGATGAACCTGCTTCAGGACTTTGTACACGTAGATCGCGTAGCTCTCCTTCCTGGACTTTCTGCGCTTCTTTCCGCCCTTGCCGGCGGTTTTAGTGACGGCCTTCTTCGAGCCCTTCTTGGGTGCGGACTTCGCTGGTTCAGGCATGATGCTTCGCTCGATGATCCTCACAGAGCAATACCGCTGAAACACTATAGGCGTGTTTTATTCACTGCTCTATGCTAATGTCGAAAGGGAAGAACGGGCCTCTCTGATTGGAAGTCTTCCTGGACCAACCCATAGAACGATCTCATTGGTCACATAAAACATTCACTGAATTGCAGGCGATCCAATCAGAAGCTTTGAAATGTTAATCACGCCCATCGACAACTGCCATCCCCCACATCCAGCTCCACTTCTTTGTTTCATTTTCCCGCATTTTCCTGGAATTAATAAGTGGATTATTGTGAATCATTTCAGAGTTCTTTCATATGCAGAGGATTCTATATAATTTTAACATTTATTTAAAGCAGAAATAGCACCTTTTATTATGAATATACGGTAATTTAATATTTACAGTTAAAACTTTTATTTTTATCTTTAATTTTTATTTGCTTTAGAAATAACTTAACCCTCTATGCATGGTATGGTGTTGCCTCCAGTCAACATGGTCTATTTTTTTAATTTTTTTTATGGTAGAAATCTCGTGGTAGAAATCAAATACAAATCAATGAAAGTGCAGAGAAAAGTGATCACATGACCCACACGGTCCATTTCTTTAAATTCGATTTCTCTCAATATTGAATTGTTAATGCACTTATAAGAATAGTACTTCACATAGTGTACCTACACATTTTCTATAGCACTTAAAAAAGGTATCAAACACAACTGTCAGTGGATGAGTGTGAGGATGAGGAGTCATACTGTGATGAGGAAGATGAGCTTATAGTGACAGTGAATCCAGCAGGGAGAGAGTGAAGATGAAGATAATAACTTGATTTGATGGTTTGGTAATACTTGTGTTCCACTGTAGTACACTGTATGAAATCGACAGCTGGATATGAAATGTTACTTTTTATAACATGACATATTTAATAAATTAAAAACTAGATAAATGTGTTTGTTAAAGTGTCTGGATAAAGAAACTGATGTTCATTAAATACATGTTTTGTATATATGAAAAGGCCATATGTTTGAATTTATCCGTTGTGGTAAAGCTTTTTAAAGCAACAAACTTTTAAAAATTAAACGAAACAAATGTTTATTAATAATGTTAGTGTCAATTTGAAACAGGAAAAACAATTATTTCTTCATTGATAGATTATGTACTAGAGAATGAAGCACAGTTTAAGACAAAAACATATAATTAATTTACAGCACTATAATACTAACAATTTCACCATCTAGAAAGTCGGTCTTTGTGTGTGGCTCTTAAAAGAGCCGTTGGGTTGTTCTTCGTGAATCTCTTAACCGCCGAACCCGTACAGGGTGCGTCCCTGTCGCTTCAGCGCGTACACAACATCCATGGCGGTGACGGTCTTTCTCTTGGCGTGTTCAGTGTAAGTCACAGCATCACGAATGACGTTCTCCAGAAACACCTTCAACACACCGCGCGTCTCTTCATAGATCAGCCCAGAAATACGCTTGACGCCGCCACGTCGAGCAAGACGACGAATAGCGGGTATTATGGCGCTTGAACCGTGCCAAAATCAAACATTCGAACGACCGATCGACCGACCGAACGTCTGTCCGAACGTCTATCCGAACGTGTTGTACTTTTGAGCGTCTGACCGAGCGGGTTGACCCACGTGACGACCCGACGTGACGTCAACGTCTTGAAATTAGCCGTTTTTTAGCCATGCAAGTATCCAAGCTGATGTGTAAAGACTATAAATGGACATGAAAGGCACTACATATACATATTGTACCACTAAAACAACACTAAAACATTTCTCCTGAATCCTGTGCATGTAAGGCTATGTGTTTTACTTTCAAAGAGCAGAAATACTGTAGGCTAGCCTATACAGACATTTAATCGCCTTAATTTGAGCAATATAATCATTTTAACTAGTTTTTATTGTTCATTTTATTGCCCAAAAGTACAATGTTCTCACAGTCCATAAAAAAAACTCCAAATTAATAAATGTAGCCTTTCATTAAAAAAAAAAAAAAAACAGATCCAGAAGGTTTTCATAAATATGAATATTAGATTTATATCTTTGGAAATGTATATAATATAATAATATATATATAAATGGATATAAAATATCCATTTATATATATATATATATATCATATATACATATATATATATATATATATATATATATATATATATATATATATATATATATATATATATATATATATATATGTATACATTTACATTTTAAACTTAAACTGTTGTGACCTGTGAATACAGTTTAAAATATTTAATAATAGATAATAAATGTTATGAACTTAAGACCTATTTATGCATCTTTATTGTTTGTGTTTGTTTGTTTGTTTGTAAACAATGTTGTGTTGAGAATAAGAGTTTCTGTGTTGGAGATTTGGGGGTCACCGGTGGATTGTAGAGGATTAAATTATTAAAGAGCACTAGTGCTCCAATAATAGGATATTCCAGAAATGTAAAAGCTACTACACTTTACTGTAATATGAAATATTGTTACTGGAAGTTTTATATAGAATAATTAAAATAATGAATTTACTTTTCCAACAAATATTACAAGTCCAAAAAAGTCAATACTGTCATGGTGCTCTTCGGTCACTTTTGACCAAACTTTTCTGTTTTGAATTTTAAAATTCACAATTATACGCTAATGAACTGGTAGGGCTATTACCACACAGCATCATTGAGTCAGGAGACTGAAATAAGAGGTTGAAATGAGATCAGATTCAGATGGATTAAGCTGTGATAAAATTTTATTTATTGAATTTGAATGTTACGTGTACCAAAATGCTTTCTCTTTATTCAGGTTTGACTGTAATAATAATGCAACAACGTGTACACTTCAAATAAAAATGTATTTTTTTAATAAACTTCGACAAAAAGTAGGCCTATTATTTGAGAATTAAAAAAAATATATATTCAAATCCACAGTTTAAAAGTAAGTAATTTTGTCCAAAAACTAGAGAATTAACAAGCCTTTCCAGAGAGCTATACTGGCATCTAGTGGTAACACCATGACATGACAGGTTTTATTTTATTTTCTCTCAACAGATGTCGCCTATCTGATTTAAACAATTTAATTTAAAAGGCCTAGTTTCTATATTAATCTGAAATACTGCATTCATTGAATTTTTTTTTTTTTAAAATTAGAAAACAATTTTTTTGTTATTATTTTTTAATGGGAAAAATGTACATTAATTATTGCATTTTTTTTTTAAGTTGGCTGCCAAAAATATCAATATTGGGAGTTGTCACTACAGAAAATATGTATTTATTAGTTTGTTCAATATTAAAATAGTTCAACATAAACCTATTTTAGTTAATACTTTGATGTATTACAATTTAACCTTTACAGTGGACCTGCCTATGTTCTCAACCGCTAGAATCTGATTTTTCATAGTCAGCTCTGGATGTTTTAATTGAGGTTATACAATATAAACACATGTTCAGTTTCCATAGAAGACACGTTGATTTTGGTGTAAGGTCTTGAATGAAATAAAGAACATCAATTTTATTTGCATTTACAGAGATACTGTATCTACTTGATCAAAGATATCTTCCTGAGATTCAGACATATCTTAACCTCTATAGAGTAGGAATAAACATGTTTATCTGAGACCACAATTGTTACGTTTGTAAAATCAATTTGTCTGATATAAATGGTCAGTATATTTTATAGGATATGGGCTTTTTAAATGCATCCAAAAGCAGATCGGGCTGCCGTTTTCGCTGCATTTGAATGTGTTAAAGCGTATTTCCATGAAATATGAGACATTGTCTGTTCCTAAAACTTCCGTTTTAATGGGAGATAGAGAACAATTATGTGGAATATCTCGTGCTTTTCCGAATTAGCCGTCAATGCTCAGTTTGTTAGCCTAATAGCCTCTGCTGCTATATTTAACTTTAATAATACACAGCACATAACTTTCTAAATCAGCCAATAATCAAATGTGGACTAGTTAGAGGATACAATAGAAGCATAAGAAGTTAAACTAAGGTAAGAAAAACACAAACGTGTTACAACGTGTCTTCACACGTTAACAACACGTTGGGAAGACGATCGGTTACTCGCACTGCCGACCGGTCGCCATGGGAACGCGTTAACAACACGTAAGCACATGTAGGAACGTGTTACAGATGATTTTATGAAAATTATCAATAATTTCGTTTTGCCTCATTATTTATATGTGGCAGACATGCAAATCAACGAACCTTAATTACAAAGTAAAGTATATTCAGCTGACTATGTCTAAATGTAATATTAGAACTCTTATACACGTCTTAAATAAACCTTTCCACTTTAACATTTATGATGTTTATTTGTGAAAGATTATGATAATTTAGACATTTTATTTAAGATTGAGTCAGTGTTGAGATCTCTAAGTTATTGAAATAAAAGATCATGCTTGATTAGAATCACTTTTTATTAGTTTTTTTTTTTTTTTTATAAAACATTTTATGCATGTTTTTAATCTATATTACAGGTTTCCTGAATTGCTAAAAAACATTTCTTGGAACCATCACCCACTTTCTCAAAACCTTAAACACAAAACTTTCAAACTACATTCAGAGAACATCTGACTCTTCTGTCAAAATCAAAAAATCATTATCTGTGCAATGATAATCTTTCAAATCATATCCAGCTCAATATTATAAACACTCATTCATTAGACACTGCATTTCAAAAATGGAGAACACGGAATCCAAAGTAAGCAGTTACAGAAAAAGAGTATTGCAAATCAATTTTGCAGTTTTATGTAAAAAAAAGTAGGCTATAGTAATTGCTACTGACAGTAGTAAGGTGAATAAATCGTACACTGTATGCACTCCAAGTATAGTATTGTACTGAATATTGTATAGTACGTAATGAATGTCTGTATATTCAGCACTTCCACATAGTGTAAAAATACAGTAGTCCAATTCCAAAAGCCAAAAAGGTTACAGTAAAAAACTCTAATTGAAAAGTATGTTACACTCATGTTGCCCTACCAGTTCATTTATGTATAATTGTGATTTTTTTTAATTAAAACAGAAAATTGTTTGGTCAAAAGTGACCGAAGAGCAACATGACAGTATGGACTTTTTTGGACTTGTAACATTTGTTGGAAAAATAAATAGGCTAAATAATTTTAAATATGCTATATAGAACTTTCAGTAACAATATTTCATATTAGCTTTTTTGTGCAATTATTTTAAACTGTAGATGCACAAGTCACAACAGTTTAAAATATAAGTGTGTGTGTGTGTGTGTGTGTGTGTGTGTGTGTGTGTGTGTGTGTGTGTGTGTGTGTGTGTGTGTGCATTATATATATATATATAAAATATATATATATATATATATATATATATATATATATATATATATATATATATATATATACCGGTATATCCAAAGTATAAATCTAAAAACAGAAACTCTTATTCTCAACATAACAGAACATTGTTTACAAACAAACAATCAAACAGAAACAACAAAGACGCATAAACATATATATATATATATATATATATATATATATATATATTATATATATATATATATATATATATATTCATTTTTATTCATATTATTATATACATTTCCAAAGAAATAAATCTGATAGGCGTATTTATATTTATGGAAACCTTCTGGATCTGTTTTTTTTAAAATGATAGGCTACATTTATTAATTTCGAGTGTTTTTGACTTTACATTAGGCAATACAATTAATAAAAACTAGTTAAAATGATTATATTGGTCAAATTAAGACTATTGCATGTCTGTATATAGGCTAGCCTACAGTATTTCTGCTCTTTGAAAGTAAAACACATAACCTCACATGCACAGGGTTCAGAAAAAATGTGTTGGTGTTGTTTTAGGGGTACAATATGTATATGTATTGCCTTTCATGTCCATTTATAGTCTTTACACATCAGCTTGGATACTTGCATGGCTAAAAAACGGCTAATTTCAAGACGTTGACGTCACGTCAGGTCGTCACGTGGGTCAACCCGCTCGGTCAGACGCTCAAAAGTACAACACGTTCGGATAGACGTTCGGTCGGTCGATCGGTCGTTCGAATGTTTGATTTTGGCACGGAAAACGCGCCATAGTATGAGTGATTCCCTGGATATTATCGCGAAGAACCTTTCGGTGACGCTTAGCGCCTCCTTTCCCAAGTCCTTTACCGCCTTTTCCTCTTCCAGACACTACAACAGATACTCTTCTCACAACAACAAATAATAGACGATCATAGGGGAAGAGGAGTTTATAGTGAGCTAGTGGACCTAGTTGAAACCACATTCATGGGCGGTTCTATTTACGTCACTTGTTGTGTATTTCCAAGTCGAGGTCAGTCTTTTGATACTACTGGAAATAAGTAAGATTTCAGTAATATTGATAACGATAGACTGTATAATATATAAACCAAAAACCGCGATTGTATTACAAATAGACAAGTTTTTTTTTTTCTGGGAAAATCAAACAAAAGTTAGTTAAAATTACAGAGCTTTGATCATTTTTAACCCGCGAGGAAAGGATTTGTTACAGGTAAGGGAATAGATGAGGATAAGTAACTAAATATATTAAATGTCTTTAAATATAGTAGGCTAACAAAAGAACAAAAAAAACTTTCATTAATCCCCTTTGATTTGCTTTTTAGAAGTAATACAGAAAAATAACATTTTATTTATAAGATCTCCGTGGCATGCATGATCAAATTTAAAAACAACGTGATATGGAAATCATCTTTCAGAGACATTGGGGTGGCTCTTAAAAGAGCCTTTGGGTTGTGAGAGCTGCTGTGTATTTAAGCGCGCTCTCCGCGGATGCGGCGGGCCAGCTGGATGTCTTTGGGCATGATGGTGACTCTCTTGGCGTGGATGGCGCACAAGTTGGTATCCTCAAACAGACCCACCAAATAAGCCTCGCTCGCCTCCTGCAGGGCCATGACAGCCGAGCTCTGGAAACGCAGATCCGTCTTGAAATCTTGAGCGATTTCTCTCACCAGACGCTGGAAGGGCAGTTTGCGAATCAGCAGTTCAGTAGATTTCTGATAACGGCGAATCTCTCTCAGCGCCACGGTACCGGGCCTGTAGCGATGAGGCTTCTTAACGCCACCGGTAGCGGGTGCGCTCTTACGGGCGGCTTTAGTGGCCAGCTGCTTCCTCGGGGCTTTTCCTCCGGTGGACTTACGAGCGGTCTGCTTAGTTCTTGCCATTGTTTCCAAGGAGTTTAGTTACTGCTAACAACAGAACAACGAATGAATGAGTAGTTCAGCAGAACACAGCGCTTTTTAAGCCTAAGGTTGCCATGCGCTCATTGGATGGTTTTGCTTCAGAGGCATTCGATTGGTTATTGGCCCACGTCTGTAAATGACAGTTGGCCAATGGCTGTTCGCCTCCTGTTTTCAAACAAAAGACAGTTTGTGGTTCCCGCCCGAACATCCTTTGTTTCTCTTTGTAAACATGAAATAGAATAGGCGAAATCAGGTATACATTTGTACAGCAAAACCTGCGATTGATTTTTAAAATATTGAAAGTGTAGAGTTGGACTCGCTACTAATACTAGTACATATACTTAACCATTTCATTTCTTTGTATTGATATAAATATAGGAGTTTAAATATTTTTAGCCATGCTAATAAAACAAGCACTTTCATAGTACATTTATTAAATTCTTACAAAAAGAGTGGGGAGACTGGATAACAAACCATGTTACTCATTAAATTCTCTATGGATATTTAGTAAGATTTAAGAATTAAAAAAATACTGTCATTGAATTAAATTTTTTTAT
>JAZAVI010001178.1:0-19946 GCA_036326025.1 Chrosomus eos | reverse complement strand
GAAATTAAATGTACATGTAAATGTAATCAAGCAATAAAGTACAGCAAGTACTGCAGGTACAGCAAGCATTTAAGCCCCAAATTTAGCAGTGCAGAGCCGAAGAACAAAACAGCAAATTGAATATACATGTAAATGAAGCACAGTGAGCATTTAAGCACCAACAGCAGTGCAGAGCCGGAAGGAATTGAAAACTTTTATACACAATTTTAAAGTCGTCCCACATGGGACTCGAACCATGAACAGAATGGTTCAGGATTCGCGATGCATAGTTTAGCCGATTGCATCACTCAGAGGACGTGAAGTTCAAAGCAGCAGAGGGAAGGGGTTCAGTGTGAGAATGAGTTCACAAAAAAGTTCCATGTTATGTTAACCAGATTAGCATGCTAAGCTATATTAATGGTAATGTAGCTTATGACGTAGTACATCCAATCCTGGCAAAATAGATATCCTTGGATTCGACATGAAGCAAGGAATCGAAAAAAACACCAATTTTATGATTTTGTGACAAACTGTTCACAAGTTACAGGCTCTGAACCAATGTTGGGTTAAACTTGTTAAATTTGCAAATTCATAACTTTTGTTTTCCAGTATAGCAAAAAATCGGGAACAGTACTTCTGTGCGGCTCGGTCCGAAGATCATTTGAGCAAATTTTGGACAATTTTGGACAGTTTTGAAGGAGGAGTAGCGAAAAAACTGTTTTACATTTGCTTCAATATGGCGGCCAGTCACATTGTTGAAAAGTAACATATGAGATATCGTTGAAATTGGCATAAGCCACAGGAATATATTGACATAAAGAAATCAAATTTCAAGCAATGTTAGCAAAAGTTATAAGCATTTTTTCAAAAAACAATGATATCTCTGGAACACTAGGTGGCGCTGTGATCAAACTTTCTCAGGTACCTCTGAGCCATGCTAATGGTGATCCATACCAAATTTGGTGAAGAAATTTCAAATATTTTAAAAGATATTGCAAATTATGACAAAATTCAAAATGGTGGACACAGGGTACATCCCATCATGGCAAAATCGATATCCACAGATTCAGCATGATGCAAGGAATCCATAGATACCACAATTATGATTTTCTGACAAATTGTTCAAAAGTTATGGCCAAAATAGCAATTGTCATATCTTATGACCCGTAGGGGCGCTATTTCCAACTTTGTCATGGAACCTCAGAACATGCTTCAGATGAAGTGTACCAATTTTCGTTTAGATTGATCAAACTTGGCCGAGATACAGCCTCTTAGACAATTTTGAGTGGTCTTCATTAAGTTTGCGACACCATAACTTTTTTTTTTCCCCATAAAACTAAAAAATCGGGAACAGTACTTTATGCGGCTCAGTCCGAAGATCATTTGAGTGCATGTTTGGAGAAAATTGGACAAAATTTGAAGGAGGAGTAGCAAAAAAAACTGAATTACTGTACATTTCAAAATGGCCACTACTGTAATGGGCGGGTCTTAATGCAAGGTATTGGTTGTGAGTAGAACGATGAGAGGAATCAGGTGTACTAAGTTTCATGTCTCTAGATCAAAGGGTTCAAAAGTTATAACCATTTCAATGGTTGAATTTTTGAACTGGTGGTGGCGCTATAGAGTTGGTCCTAGCGGGTCAAAAATTGCTACAATTACTATCATTACCATCACTACAAGTGTGCCAAATTTCATCATTTTCCTATGTACGGTTCATAGGGCTGCCATAGACTTCCATTGGCGGAAGAAAAAGCAAATTGTTATTCTGACAATAAACAATGGCTAATCTAGCTGCAAGCAGCAATAACCGGGGCCCACGCGCAAAGCAAGACGACAAGACATGTCAAACAAGTGGTGGCCTAGACCAAAAACTCGCAGCAAGGACGCCATATTTTAAGGACATTTTTAAAGATTATAATTTTAGGCAAAATGGCTTAAAAAATAGTCTCACTACATTAACAAATAAAGGTGTATTTATGGGATTATCCAAGTTTGGTCACAAAACGATGTGATGTGGTCAGAGTTGGTTTGACAATGACAAACCTTTTATGACAAGGGGCATTAAATATTCCGCAGATTTATTCAAAAGTTGTGTTAGAAATTATGTGATAACTTTTTGACCAAAAGGTTGGCGTGGCTCGAAAAATGTTTTGTGTACCTTCAGGGATGGGCTGCTGATGGCACTTTGCTGAGTTTTGTAATGTCATACTCCAATGGCTGCGTTGAAGAAGAAGCATGGGTAGGGTCGAGGGATGAGCCAGCCACCATAGTAGGCTACTAAGCCCACCAGTGGTGTTTATGGGCCGCATAAGTGAGCCACTGACCATGGATGGGTGGTATAAGGGGAGGGGGGATTTTGCGTCTGGGTTGGGGTGGAGTGATGAGTACTGGTATGTGAAATCAAACACATAAAATAAAAAATGGAGGACACTTGACCTTTGATTGGAGTGTACTACCCCACTCGTACTATCAATATTGTCGCAGCATAAAAGTTATTGGGCATAGAGTATAGCATAGCGACTATGTGTGTCCAAAACTTCATGGCGGTGGTTTCGTCTCGGATCGGGACAAGCCGGAGTTTCGAAGATATCGGCAAATGTGTTTTAAATAAGCGCTAAAATTGCACAACGCTACCTAAACCGGTAAACAAAACATAAGCATATTTGGTATCTGTGGGACGTTAGGCAAGGATTCACAGGATCCTATCGAGATGACTCCCGTGAAAATGACGTCAAAAACAACCAGAGGTAAGCAGCATTGGGCTGAAAATCAATGTGTGCCACTAAGGTGGCGCTGTTTTCGAAAACTTCTCAGGCTCCTTCAGGGTATCGTAATGATGACCACATACAGAGGAGTTTGCGTAACAATTCGTTCTTGCGTTCATAAACTACAGCATTTTAGCACATTATTTCAAAATGGCCCCGACAGCCAATAATGGGCCGATCTGGGGAAGAAGTTGGTGATCCTGTCGACTCGGCATGACGCCCGGTAGAGATTACAAGACAACGTTATTAGTTCGTGGGACAAACTGTTCAGTCGTGATGGCCAAATAATTTGCAAATTTTTTCGTAATCTCTGGACCAGTAGGTGGCGCTGCGCCGAAACTCGCTGCAGGGAGCCGCTGGGGGGGCAGGCGGGGTTGGTTCTGGGATCCATTGGGGCGGGCGGGATGACGTGGTGGAATGCGGGGGGGCGTGAGAGACAGCATGAGGGGCGGGGGGGGCACCAAAGCGCTACATTAAAATTATATTGGTCGGTATTCCGAGACAACTCCTGCAGCGTTTTTATGAATTCACCATAAACTTTTTGTCAGCACGGTCTGGAGATGACTGGTTCATTTTGCGTGGAGAACATCGGACCACCAACGGCCTAGGAAAGGAGTTCGGAAAGAAAAAGTAGCTTTTTCGGAATATAATTACAAATGGCGGAGGACAAATTGTCGTGACGGAGGAAAAATGACGTCATAGGGTTTGGCAATCGACATCGGCATGAGCAAGGATCTAACGGAGGACAGAAGGCTTTGTGATTTCTAGCCTTATTGGTTCAAAAAGTTATAAGCATAAACATGTAGTAACATCTTGGACAGTTGGTGGCGCATAGAGGGATTGAGTGGGGTGGAGACTCCAAATTTGCTTCATTTTTTTCTTGGTTGACTTTTCAGCTGTCCTCTACTTCAGTGTACCAAATTTCATAACTTACCCGCAAACGGTTTAAGGGCCTGCCATAGTACGCCCAAGTCGGAAGGAAAGAAGAAAAAAGAATGAAAGAAACGGAAATGAATATCAAGAATAATTAAGGAACCGGATAACAGATACAATTAGGTGCCTACCGCACCGTCGGTTGCTTGGCCCCCCCTAATTAAGAACGGAAACAGATACAATAGGGTGCCTCCGCAATTCGGGTGCTGGGCCCCTGTAAATATAGCTGCAAGCAGCAATAACCGGGGCCAAGCGCAAAGACAGGCGACAAAGACATCCGTAAACAATGTGTAGACAAACTGCCTAGCAAAGGAGCAAATTTAAGCATTGTAAAGATTGTATATGCTAGGCAAACAGGGACAGGATTATTATATAGCACTACGGTATTAACAAAAAAAAAAAATGTGATTTTAATGGATTATCACTTTTGACCCAATCCGGTGGGGCGTAGTTACACAAAAACGATGTGGTGATGAGTGTCCGGTCAGTGTGTCTCGGCCCCCCGCTCCCCCCCCCCCCCCCCCCCCGGGGGACAATGACAAACCTTAAGCTCCAGTGGCATTAAAAATACGCAGATTTTATTCAAAAGTTTTTAGAAAATATGTTTAATACTTTTAGATCCAAAAGGTGGCTCTGTCTCGATAATGTTTTGAGTACTTCAGGGGCTGGTGCTGGGGCACATGCCTGAGTTTTGTGTAATGTTACAACCAATGCATTCGGTTAATGAATAGCATGTGACGTTCTCTTATAGCGCCATCCATGAGGCTCAATTTCCCACCATTTTTTTTATGTGACCTCCAATGTGAGCCCATACATGTGTGTGTTAAAATATTTGGTGAAAAGTCTCATTTAGTTTTGGGAGTTATATTACTATTTAGGTGAAATAAACACATAAAAAATGACTGACAGTGACTTGGATTGGATTGTTACTACTCCCCCCTTAATTATTCAATATTTTCGCCATTTGGGCATTAGCGTATAGCCCTATCGACCTATGTTTCAAACTTTTTCTGGCGGTGGTTTGTCTCGATCAGGACAAGCGGTTTCGGAAGATATCGGGCAATGTTTTTTAAGCGCTAAATCACAACGCTACACAAACGTAAACAAAACCTAAGCATATTTGGTATCTGGTGGACTCGGCCAAGGATTCAGGACCCCAACGAGATGACCCCCTTTGAAAATTTCGTAAAAACACAACCAGAGTTATCGGCATTTGAAAAATAAATTTTTGCCATTTGGTGGCGCTGTTTCGAAACTTCTCAGGCCCCCCAAATTTAGGGTATCGTACTGATGACCCATACCCAGTTTCGTAACCATTCGTTCATGCGTTATAAAATACAGCCCTTTTTGCAATAATTCCAAAAAGGCCCCGACCCCTAAATGGGCCCCCCCCCGATCCCGGGGAAAAATTGGTATCTGTCGACTCGGCATTTAGCCCTGAAATCTAACAAGACCTTTCTTTATTAATTTTTTTGGACAAAACCCGTTTTAGTAGTTTTGGCAAAAATAGCAAATTTTTCGTTCTCTTTGGGCCAGTAGGTGGCGCCCCGCGCCGAAAACGCAGCATGTGCCTCGGTCAAAGCTTTTTTAATTTTAAATGTACCAAGTTTGGTTTGAAAACGATTTTAAAAAGGGTTTCGGGAGATTTTTGCCGGATGTTGTTTTGCCCAAACGCCCACTTAAATTTAAATTTTCGTGGTTTTTCCGGGGAACAAATGCAGGTTTTTATGGGAAATTCCCCTAACTTTTTGTCAGCACGGTCTGGAGAGATCTGGTTCTATTTTGGTGAGAATCGGAACACGGCCTAGGGAGGAGTTCGAACAAAGTAGCTTTTTCGGATAATTACAAATGGCCGGACAAATTGTTTATCGTTGACGGAAAATGAACGTTCATAGGGTGCAATTCGGAATCGGCATGAGCCAAGGAATAAGAGGACAAAAGGATTTGTAGATTTAGCCATTATGGTTCAAAGTTATAGCATAAACGATGAGTAAATCTTTGGACAGTTGGTGGGCTAGAGGGATTGAGTTGGAGACTCCAAATTTGCTTGGTGACTTTCAACTGTCCTCTATCAGTGTACCAAATTCATAACTTTCCCGCAAAACGGTTCTATGGGCTGCCATAGCCGCCCCAGTCGGAACGAAACTGGATGAATAATATGAACCGGAAACATAGATACGAATAGGTGCCACCGCACCTTCGGTGCTTGGCCCTAAATATAGCTGCAAGCGCCATTAAACGGGGGAAGCAGGTAGAAGTCGATAAGACATGCCAACATGGCCTGAAGTGTCAGACCAACACTGAAAAAATGAGCATATTTAAAGACATTATCAGAGGAATTTCGGCAAATGGTGAAAAATCAAAGCATACAGTAACTTATGAGATGATTTAATTGGTTTATCACTTTCGCCCAATAAGGTGGGCCCGCCCAAGAGTTATGAATCGATGTGATGTGGTCAGAGTGAAGTGACAATGACCACATACAAAGTTAGGTTGTCATATGTCGAGCCATTGCAGATATAAAGCTTTAATAGTAATTTGGTTAGCATGCCTCAACTTTGCTTGCCTGCGAGTATACGAAAACGGGTTTTGTCTATCGACACGAAATCCATAATTTTTTGGTGGGGAGGTCTGAAGATGTCGATTCGTTTTTGGTGAAAATGGACAAACGATCTAGGAGGGTTCAAAAAAAAGTAGTTTTGGAAAAAATCAAGATGGGGACAGGAAGTTCGGCCAAAAAAGGAAAACCTGGTATCTTTTTCTCGCTTGACCGAAGGAATTTTTTTTAAGACTTTGGCTTTAAAACAGGAGATTTATTCAAAAGTTTTTTCCCTTTTTGGAAATTTGTTATAACTTTTGCCCCACGGTGGCGCTGTTTCAAAATATTTTTATCCCTTCGGGGATGGTGTTGTTGGCACATTCTGAGTTTCTTAATATTAAAAATCAATGCTTTTTTTAGTATGATTTTTTTTCACAAAACTCTATTAAAGTAAATGGGAATTTATTTTTGTTCTATTATAGCCCCACCAAGAGGCTCAGTCCCAATTTTTTTTATGTGCCCTCAGAGTGAGCCATACGTATGTGTGTCAATTTTGGTGAAAATATCTCAATTCATTCGGTTTAACATTTTAGAAAAAACACGAAAAAAAAGTGACCATGACTTTGTTTGAATTTTAGCCCCCTTATTCAATATTTCCATTTGGGCTTTAGGTATAGCCTATCGCCCTATGTTTCCAAAACTTCTGGCGGTGGTTTGTCTCGATCGGAAAAAGCGGTTTTTCGAAGATATAGCCAAATGTTTTTTTGCGCTAAATCGAAACGCTAACAAACGTAAGACGAAACCCAGCTGTTTGGTACGTTGGCCCCCCGGCAACGATTCGGAGCTCAAAAAGTGACTCTCGTGAAATAAGTCCCCACCCCCAAAGTTTAACATTTAAAAAAAAAAAGTTAAACCCCTAGGGGGCGCTGTTTCAAAACTTCTCAGGCTCTTTCAGGGCATTTGATGACCCATACCGGTTTCGTAAAAAATTTCGTTCTGCGTTCAAAAAATACGTTTTTTAGCACATAATTAAAAATGGCCGACAGACAAATGGCCCCGGGATATAAAAAAAATTGGATATCAGCGATGGGTTATGACCCCCTGAATCAAACAGGCACTTTTATGTTTTTTGGACAAACCCGTTCGGAGTTATGGCAAAAATAACCTTTTTTTATTTTCCGGACCAGTAGGGGGCGCTGCCCCGAAAACGCTGCATGTTGCCCAGGTCAGTTTGTGTTGACTTGGACCAAGTTTGGTTAAATATAAAGCTTTGTGGAAAAATACGCCTTAAGTTTGTTTTCGAAAGCGTACGTAAAATTGTTTCCCTTTTATCAAAACGATTTGACGAATCAATGAATTCCATAATTTTTGCCCCCATGCCTAAAGTGTTTTGGGTGAAATTTTTTGGTGAAATCGGAGCTGGGCCTAGGAGGAGTTCGAAAAAGTAGGTTTTTCTGAAAATTTAAAAGATGGCCCCCCAATTATTTGCGGAAAATGAGTCTAGGGTGCAATCGAATCGGCATGAGCTCAGGAACGGGGAAAAAAAGAATTTTGATGATAGGCCTTACGGTTCAAAAGTTTTTGCATAATAAAAGTAAAACTTTGGCAGGGGGTGGCGCTAGAGGGAATGACTTGGGGCCCCAAAAATTTGGGTTTTGTATTTAATGTTGGGCTGCCCCTCTTCAGAATGTCAAACCAAAACAATTTTCCCCGAAAACGGTTCTATGGGTCCCATAGACGCCCGTCGGAAGAAGAAGAAGCAGAATAAAAATAAAATAAAAAATAAGAAGGGGAAACAGTAAAATAGGTGCCTCGCCCTTCGGTGTTGGCCCCAAAAATTAGCTGCAAGCAGCCATTAAAGGGGGCCAGCGTAGAAGACGTTTAGAACCCCCAACATGGAAAAAGGTCAGCCCCAACTGAAAAAAAGAGAAATTTAAAGCATTTTAAGAGGAATTTGGGCAAATGGTCGAAAAACATGATACAGTAACTTATGGATTATTTAATGGTTTATCACTTTCGACCAATAGGTGGGCGCTATGAATCGTGTGATGTGGTCAGAGTGAAGTGACAATGCAATACAAAGTTAGTTGCAATATTCGAGACATTGAGTTTTAAGCCTTAATGTCATTTTGGCGCATGCCTAAAATTTTTGTGCTGCGGTTCGAAAAGGTTTTGTTTTCGACACGAAATCATAACTTTGGTGGGGGAAGGTTAAAGATGTCGATTCGTTTTGGTGAAAATCGGGACAAACGATTAGGAGGGTTAAAAAAAGTGCTTTTGAATAAAAATAAAGATGGGGCGGAAGTTCGGCAAAAAAGGAAAACCTGGTTTCTAGGTTCTAGCTTGACCGAAGGAATCTTTTAAAGCCCTTGGGGATTTAAAGGGCAGATTTATTCAAGTTATTAGCCCTTTTTGGAAAATTTTTGTTATAATTTTGCCCACAAGGTGGCGCTGTTCGAAATTTTTTAGTCTTCAGGGGATGGTGTTGTTGGCACATTCTGAGTTTTTTAAATTTTTACAATCAATGCTTTTGTTTAGTTAGATTTTATTTCAAAAAAACTTTTTAAAGTCAAGGGGAATTTCATGTTTTGTTCTATTATACGCCACCAAGAGGCTCAGCCCAAAAATTTTTTTTTATGTTCTCAGAGTAAAGCCCAACTTTGGTGTAAATTTTGGTGAAAATATTCATTCCCTTCAGGTTTAGACATTTATATGAAAAAACCGTAAAAAATGAGGACCTGACTTTGTTTGTTTTAGACCCCCTTATATCAATATTTTCGCTTTGGGCATTAGCGTATAGCCCTATGCCTATGTTTCCAAAACTTCTGGCGGTGGTTTGTCTCGCGGACAGCGGTTTCAAAGATATAGCCAAATGTTTTTTTCGCGCTAAATCGCAACGCTACAAAAACCCGTAGACGAAACCAGCATGTTTGGTAGTTGGACTGGGCAACGATTCAGGGCTAAAAAAGATGACTCTGTAAAAAATAAGTCGACCACCCCCAAAAGTTATAAGCATTTGAAAAAAAAAGTTCACCATAGGTGGCGCTGTTTCGAATTCTCAGGCTTTTTCGGGCATGTACTGATGCCCATCCCGGTTTCGTAACATTGTTCATGCGTTCGAAAATACAGCTTTTTGCACATAATTCAAAATGGCCGCAGACAAAATGGCGATAGGGAAAAAAATTGGATATCATCGATCGGTATGACGCCTAAAATTTAACGAGGCACTTTTATTTTTTGGAAAAACGTTCAGGGTTATGAGCAAAAAAAACCATTTTTCTATCTGGACCGTAGGTGGCGCTGCGCCGAAACGTGCATGTTTGCCTAGGTCTGCTTGTGATGATTGGCCCAAAGTTTGGTCTGAATACGATAAAGCGTTGGGGAGATACAGCCTTAAGTTTGTTTTCGAAAGCGCTAGTAAATTAGTTTGCACGTTTATCAAAAAAGATTTGACGAATCAACTTAAAATTCCATATTTTTGTCCCACTCCCTAAAGGATTTGTGAAATTTTGGTAAAAACGGAGCATCGGCCAGGAGGAGTTCGAAAAAGTAGGTTTTTCTGAAAAAAAAGAGGGCGGAAAATTATTATGACGGAAAATGAGTCATGGGGTGCAATCGAACGGCATGAGCTCGGGAAACAAGGGGAAAAAAAAATTTTGAGATAGGCCTTACGGTTCAAAATTTTTTTGATAAAAAAGTAAAACTTTGGACGGGTGGGGCGCTAGGGGGGAAGACTTAGGACCCCAAAATTTGGGTGTATTTAATGTTGGGACTGCCCTCTTCAAATGTAAAAACCAAAACAACTTTCCCGAAAAACGGTTCTATGGGCTGCATAGAGCCCGTGGAAAAAGAAAAAAGCAGAATAATAATAATAATAAAAATAAAAACGGAACAGATACTGGGTCCCTGCACCTTCGGTGTTTGGGCCCCCTTAATAAAGACGGGAACGATACAATGGTGCCCGCCCTTCGGTGCTGGCCCCAAATAAAAACGGGAACAGTACAAAGGTGCCCGCACCTTCGGTGTTTGGGCCCCCTAAAAATAATAAATATAGCTGAAAAGCAGCAAAAACCGGGGCCAAGCCAAAGAAGACGACAGAAGTCAACATGTGTCAGACCACGCACAAGGAGCAATTTAAGACTTTTTAAAATTAAATTAGGGGAAAAGGCTTAAAAATCACACTAAATTAACAAAAAAAAGTGTTTTTAAAGGATTATCACTTTTTCCAATAGGTGGCATGTTTCAAAAACGATGTGATTGGTCGAGTTGGTGACAATGAAAAAAACCTTTAAGCCAGTGGTTAAAATACGCGATTTATTTAAAAGTTTTTAGAAATATGTTAAAACTTTTTCCAAAAGGTGGCCGTTCGAAATGTTTGGTACCTTCGGGCTGGTGTGTGGCAATGCTGAGTTTTGTAATGTTACACCAATGCATTCGTTAAGAAAGCTGTTGTTTATTATAGCGCCCCAAGAGGGGTCAATCCCCCCATTTTTTTTTATTGGCCTCAAAGGGCCCCTACTGTGTGTGTAAAAAATTTGGGGAAAATATCTATTAGTTTTGGAAGTTATATACATTTATGTGAATAAACACATAAAAATGATGACACGTGACTTTTTATTGTTTTTATACCCCTTTCTATCAATTTTTTTGCTTTGGGCATTGCGTTTATCTATGACCTATGTTTCCAAACTTTGGCGGTGGTTTCGTCTCGATCGGCAAGCGGTTTTTGAAGAACGGCAAAGTTTTTTAGCGCTAATAAACGCTACAAAAACGTAAAAAAACCCAAGCATTTTTGGTATCTGTGGTCGGAAGGATTCAGGTCCAAAAGAGTGACTCCCCGGAAAATACGTCAAACCAACCCCAGTTTCAGCATTTGAAAAATCATTTTGCCACTGGTGGCGTGTTTTCGAAACTTCTCGGTCCTTCGGGTTGTATGATGACCCTTTCCGGTTTTGTAACAATTCGTTTAGCGTTTATAAAATACACATTTTAGCAATAATTTTAAAATGGGGACAGCCAAAATGGCCCTTGGGGAAAATTGGATTTTCGGGCGACTCGGCTGAGCCCTGAATCTAACAAGACCACTTATTATTTTTGGGAAAAATGTTCGTGTTTTGAGCAAAAAAAGCAATTTTTCGTATCTCTGGACCATTGGGGCGCTGCGCCCAAACGCGCTGTAGCCTCAGGCAGTTGTAATGCATGTACCAAGTTTGGTTTGAATCGTAAAAAGTTTCGGAATACAGCCTTATGTCTGTTTTCGAAGCGCTATTAAAATTTTTGCGTGGATTCGAAACAATTTCCCGCGTTTTTATGAATTCCTAACTTTTTGTCAGCCCGGGTTTGGAGTGATTGGTTTAATTTTGGTGAGAATCGGAACAAAGGGCCCAGGAGGGTTCGAAAAAGTAGCTTTTTGGTAATTAAAAAGGCGGAAAATTGTCGTGACAGAAAAAAGACGTCATGGGTGCAAACGAATCGGATGGAAAGGAATAAGAGGACAAAGGATTGTATTTAGCCATTTGGTTTAAAAGTTTTAAGCATAAATGGAATTTTGGGCAGTTGGTGGCGCTAGAGGGATTGGTTGGAGATCCAAATTTGCTCTGGTGACTTTTCAGACTGTCCTTATCGTGTACCAAATTTCATAACTTTTCCCCAAAAGGTTTTTTGGGTGCCATAGCGCCCAGTCGGAAGAAAAAAGAAGAACGGAAAAAATAAAATTTTTGCGAAACAGCATTACCCGGGGGCCAAGCGCAAGAAGCGGCAAAGTGCCATATGGGTGGGGGGGTGGCAGACCAACCCCGCAAGAGCAAAATTTAAAAAATTTAAGAGAACTTTGGATAATGCATTTTAAAACTATTTTAAGTAACTTTTAAGATAATTTAATGGTTTTATCACTTTCGACAAAGGTGGGCACTTGAAATTGATGTGATGTGGTCAGAGTGAGGTGAAAAATGACCATACAAAGTTTGGTGTCAAAATGTCAAGGCATTGCAGAGTTAAAAAACTGAATAGTCCTTTTGGGATCTACCCCAAATTTGCTGCTGCGCTACACGAAAAACGGTTTTGTTATCGACCGAAATCCATAACTTTTAGTGGCCCGTTGGAGATGTCGATTGATTTTGGTGAAAAACGGCAAACGGTTAGGAGGGTTCGAAGAAAAGGTTTTTGATGAAAAAAAAGAGGCGGACAGGGGTTTGGCCCCAAATTTGGAAATTGGGGATTATGTTTCAGTTGACCCCAAGGAATCTTTAAGACCCGTGGCATTTAAAAGGGAGTGTTTCAAAAGTTTTTTTAGCCTTTTTTGGGAAATTTTTTTATAACTTTTTTTACCCCCTAGGGGGGGCGCTGTTTCGAAACTTCTCCGCTCCTTAGGGATCGTATGTGACCCATACTGAGTTTCGTAACAATTTTTTATGCGTTTTGAAAATAAGCATTTTGCCTTAAATTTCCCTGGCGACAGCAAAATGGTGATCTGGTTAATTTTTTTCAGACGACCGGGGTTGACGCCGTGACTAACGGACCCCTTTTATGATTTTTGGAAAATTGTTTAGAAAATTTAAAAAAAAAAGCCTGTTTAATTCCGGACCCGTAGGTGGCGCTGCGCCCAAACGCAGCTGTGATCAGGTCTGCTTGTGATGATTATTTTACCCGTTTGGTCTGAATAGATTTTTGCGTTGCGAAGATACAGCCCCTTAAATTTGTTTTCGCAAGGGTCGTAAAATTATTTTGCACGGGATTCAAAAACGTTAAGCGAAAATACTTGAATTCCCTAAATTTTGTCCACTCTGCCTAAAGATGATCTGGGGGAATTTTTTTGGTGAAAATCGGAGCATCGGCCTAGGGGAGTTCGAAAAAATAGGTTTTTTGAAAATTCAAATGGCGGAAAAAAAATTTCTGACGGAAAAAAAAGTCTGGGTGCAATCGAATCGGCATGAGTAGGAATCAGTGGAAAAAAAGAATTTTGGTTTAAGGCCCTTCGGTTAAAAGTTATTAGCAAAAAAAAGTGAAAATTTTGGGAAAGGGGGGTGGGGTAGAGGGAAAGGTTGGACACCCAAAATTGGTGATTTTAAAGTTGGGACTGCTTCTATAGAATGTAAATCAAAACAACTTTCCCGCAAAAGGTTTATGGGCTGCCATGCGCCCAGTCGGAAAAAAGAATAAAAAAACGGAAAAAAAAACAATTGTAAAATAGCTGCAAGCAGCCTTACCCCGGGGGCCAAGGCAAAAAGCGGCAACAGATGCCCTGGAGTGGCAGACCAACTGCGCAAGGGGGCAATTAAAGACTTTTTTAAGAAATTGGATAAATGGCTAAAAAAAAAAAATTACGTAACTTTTAAGTGATTTAAAGGGTTTTTCCTTTTGACAAATAGGTGGCGCAGTTACCAAAAGATGTGATGTGGTAGAGTGAGGTGACAATGGGGCAATAAAAGTTTTTAACACACAATAATTATTTATTAATTTTTTATTTATTCATTTTTTTAGTCATTCTTTTATTTATTTTTTGATGTGTTTTATTGTTTAAAATGTCTGCGTAATGTCCTTTTTTAATAAATTTGTTTGGAGATTGCTATACTTGTAGGTTTATAATGAAGTATTAAACAAAAGGTGATGTAAGAAATTAAAACAAAATCTTTGCAGCAGAAAGAAAAAAAAAAAAAAGGAAGACAATGAACTTTGAATATATTAGACTATCTTTGTGCTTCTTTTTTTCACTATTCCAAAATTCAATATTGATAAAAGGTAAGACTATTTTTTTTCTTTTAAAAAAGTTTTAAATGTTTTTACATTGACATAAAATGCCCAGAATACTCGTAATATTTGTTTTTGTTTATAAGGATATTTTTTTAAATAAATAGTTGCTTTAAACACAATTTTTTGAAGTACAAATTCTTTTGTAAAGTGTAATTTAAAAAAAAAAAATCTAATAAAATCCTATTGTTTTTAGGTACATAAAATGTTTACGTGCTCTGAGCAAGATATTTTCATTTGGGGCAATATTAAAATCCAGAACCGTGAAGATTCTTTCAAGAAAATAAAGGGAATCGTTTGACTGCAGAAAAAAAAATTCCCAGTCATCACCCCACATCACATTGGGGATACTCTGTGGGGCCATTTCAGCTTTCGATTATCCCCATCACTTTGGGAAAATTGTGTGATCGTTCGCATTCAGTCTCACATCCCATCACCTTTTGGGGACTACTCTGTGTGACTCATTTCAGCACATACTGAAATGGGCCCATTCTGAAATGTTATCCAGTTGTTTTGACATGGTTGGATTATATTTGAAATAAATGATTTTTAATTCCTTTTTAATTTCTACAGAAGCCCCCCTATTGCCTAATGGCCATGAAATTTTGCATGCTGTTTAGAGTCAGTCTTTTGCTTATTTTTAAAAAAATCTGTCTTTTTGAGGACTGAAAAAAACCCCCTTATGCCATTTTGAAAAGTTCTGTTGAAATGTCCCTGGAAAAGAATATGCTAAAACACAGAAAAAGGAAAAGCTTAAACAATAATATTGATACAAAAATTGTGGATGCTTACAACACACACACCCCAAACAACACACACACCACACACACCACACAACACACACACACACACACACCACACACGGAATAGTTAGGTGAAAATCTTTTAATGGTATATAAGCATTTCAATATTTTTTTTGTGATGAAATTTATTATACATCCTTTAATAATAAAAAATAGCTTTACATTTGTTTGTTGCCAATATAAAGCTGTAAAAAATGATTAAAAAAGTCTAAAGTCTGCTCCATTATTTGGGCAACGTGGTTTTTACATACTATTAGTTAAAGAAATTTAAAAGAATGAATTGGTTTTTCACTTCTTCTCGGGAAGAGGGAAAAAAGGAAAAATGTGAAACTCAGAATTAGATGTGTTTGAGGAGTCTGTTGAAGAATACCCTTCTGTGTTGTGGGTAATTTTGGTTTTTACTTTATTTACTGGGGATTTTTCGTTGAAATGATATCTTTGTGGGTTATATTCGGGAATGCCCCGGCCAAAAAAGACCATACTGATCAAAGTAGATGAGGACAGGCTCTTTCCAACAGCTCTCCCACAAGGATTAGTGGTTATTCGGGAGTTACAGCCGTTCCAAGACCGGGGTCTCACGGATTAGCTATTTGCGGGGGGGGGGGGGGGGGGGGGGGGGGGTGCCCCCGAGCCCCGCGACGATGTTTAGAAAAAGCCTTCCCAAAAGGAATTTCATCAAAATTTGGCGCGCGCGCCTTTCCTTCTCGAGTTATGAATGAATTTGTACTGAGGGGGCGTGGCTTAAATGGCGGACAAACGTTATTTCATTTAGGATTTCTTTTTAAATGTGCCCAAAATATTATTAGTGTGTAATATCAATAGTCTCACAAAATGTGAGGAAAAAGTTCAAATAGTTATATTAAAAAAGTCTAAATAAGAATCTAGAAAAATATTAGTTATTTTGCATGACAAAATGATATTTTAAAAGCAGGGGCAGTAAAATTCCCCACTTATTGGTTAATTTTTAAATTATGTTTTAGAAATTTTACTGTTTAACTGTTTATAGAGGCATTAATTATTATTATTTTTAAGCACCCTATTGCCTATGGCCTAAATTTTTTGCAGCTGTTTAGAGTATGTCTTTGTTTATTTTTAAGAAAAATTGATCTTTCCTTGGGACTGAAAAACACATTATGCCTTTCTGAAATATTCTGTTGAAATGTGCTGGAAAAGAATTGCTAAAGCACAGAGAAAAAAGCTTAAAAAAAAAACTTGATACCACAATTGGTGCTGCTTAAACCCCCCACACACAACACACCACACACCACACACACCACAACACAACACACCAAAACCAACCCACCACGGAATGTTAGTGTTTAAAAACCTTTTAATGTATTAAGCATTTCAATATTTTTTTGTGATGTAATTTTTTATCATCCATTATAATAATAAAAAATGCTTTAAACATTTGTTTTGTTAGCAAAAATGAAAGTGACAAAAAAAGATTTTAAAAAAAACTAATGCGTTGCTCCTCTATTTGGACAATTTTGGGTTTTAATCTATTCAGTTTAAAAGAATTAATAGAATGAATTGTTTTTTTCATTATCTCGGGAATGAGAAAAAAGAAAAAAATGTGAAAATCAGAACTTAGTAGTGTTTGAGAAGTCCCGTTTGAACAAGACCATTTCTGTGTTGTGGGTGATTGAGTTTTTACTCTTATTTACGGGAGTAATGTCTGTTTAAATGAATTCTTTGTGGGCTTATTTCGGGAATGCCGGCCCAATGCACATAGTCGAATCGAAGTAGATGGGACGGGCTCTTTCCAACAACTCTCCCACAAGGATCTAGTGGTCTATTAGGGAGTTCAGCTGTTCCAAGCCCGGGGGTTTCTCACGATAGCTTCCGCGGGGGGTTTTTTTGCGATGTAGTTTTGTTTTAAAGATTTTACCAAGGACCTTACATCAAAATTTGTGCGCGCAGCGACTTTCGGTTCTGGTTATGAATGAATTTGTACTGGGGGGGGGTGGCCAAAATGGCGGACAAACGTTACTTTCACTTTAGGATTTATTTTTAAATGTGCACAATTTCATTAGTGCAAAAGTCAATAGTCTTACAAAAAGTGAGTGTAAATGTTCAAATAGTTATATTATAAGTCTAAATAAGAATCATAGAAAAATATTGTTATATTGCATGACAAAATGACTTTTTAAACAGAGGGGGGGTAGAATCCAATTATTGACTTAATATTCAATTTGTTTTTTAAAAATTTTACCCGTTTAACTGTTATAGAGGCATTACTTATTATTATCTATTAGAGTCCATGTTCTGCTGTTTTTAAAAAGATCTGGGGCATTCATTGAAGAGTATAGGCTTTGGGGAAAAAGGCTTTGAAGTGACCCTATTTAGCCATCCAAATGAAAAAGTTTACCCTCAGTTTCTGAAAATCATTGTCTAGAGAGTAGGAATTGTACTGCAATTTTTGAATTTTTTGAAAATTTTTTTAGAAAATTTACATAACTGGAAAAGCCATTTACAGCCAAATAAGGCAATTTACATAGGAAATCTGGTTTTTAAGTTTTTTAAAACAGTTACAGCCCCCATCTATGGTCCGTGTCCATAAAACTTTGCGTTTTTCACCATTTTTTTAACACTATGCTCATAAATTTTTGTAAATTCTGGTTTTTTTTTATGATTTTGGGGCTTTTGAGTGTATTTTGACGGGCCCCCATTTCTAAAGCCTGTTACGAAAAACCAAAGGGCAAATTTAAATTTTTTTTCGAAAATTATTGTCTAGAGAGTTAGGAATTGTCCTGACTGGTTTGGTTCCCGGATGGGCAAAAAAAACCAGGGATAGTTTGCAAAAGTAGGTTTTTAAAATTTTGGAAATTTTTAATGAACAAATTGTTTGACAGCAATGGGTTCTAGAGGAAAAGGTTTTGTTGGGAGGAGATCTATCGACTGATATGCATTTTTGGGGATTTGTGAACACCACGTGATTACAGAGCTTTTAAAAAGCCCAACTGCAGCAAGAAGCAAAAAAGACATTTTAAGAGAATTTGGATAAAGGGCTAAAAAAATCATCAGTAATTTTTAAGATAATTTAATGGTTTATAACTTTCGACAAATGGTGGCACATTTCCCAAAATTGATGTGATGGGGTCGAGTGAGGTGAAAATGATACATAAAAATTTTGGTTTGTCAAAATGTCAAGGCATTGCATTTTTAAAAGTTTTTAATAGCATTTTTGGCAGCTGCTCCTTTGGTGGTTAGAAAAGGGGAAAGGTTTTTTTTAAAGGGGGGTTGGGTGGGAGGGGGAATTTCAGCCCAAAAGGTCTAGGGGGAGTTCGAAAAAGTGGTTTTGACTGAAAATAAGATGGCGGACAGGAAGTTCGGTCAAAATAAGGGGGAAAACTGGGTATCTTGTTTCAGCTTGACCCAAGGAATTATTAGACCAGTGGTTTCAACAGGAGATTTTTTCAAAAAATTATTAGCCTTTTTTGGGAAAATTTTTTTATAATTTTGACCCTAGGTGGGCTGTTTCGAAATTTCAAACTCCCTTTAGGGATCGTACTGATGACCCATATGAGTTTTTGAACAAATTGTTTATGCGTTCAGAAATACAGCATTTTAGCACATAATTCAAAAAAGGCCGACAGACAAAAAAGGCCCCATCTGGGGGAAAATTGGAATCAGTCGATGGTATGAGCCCTGAATCTAACGAGGCCCCTTTTATGATTTTTTGGGAAAAACCCTTCAGGAGTTATGAGCAAAAAAAAACCCTTTTTTTATTCCGGGCCAGTAGGTGGCGTGGCCCCCAAACGCTGCATGTTGCCCCGGGCATGCTTGTGATGACTTTACCAAGTTTGGGCTGAATACGATAAAACGTTGCGGAATACAGGCTTAAGTTTTTTTTCGCAAGCACTACGTAAAATTTTTTGACTTTATTCAAAAACTTTTAAGCAAATCAATTGAATTCCTAACTTTTTGTCCCCCTTTTCTGAAGGATCTGGTGCAATTTTGGGTAAAAATCGGAGAAGCCCTGGAGGGTTCGAAAAGTAGGTTTTTTAAAAATTTTCAAAATGGGGGAAAAAAATTTGCATGGGGGAAAATGACTATAGGGTGCAATCGAATGTCTGAGCTCGGGAATCAGAGGAAAAAAAAAAATTCTGTTGATAGGCCTTAGGATAAAAATTTTATTAGCATAAATGTGTTTGAAACTTTGGACAGTTGGTGGCGTAGGGGGGAATGATTTTGAGACACCAAAATGGTTTTACTTAATTTTGGGACTGTCCTCTATAGAATGGAAAACCAAAACACTTTCCCGGACCGGTTTATGGGCTGCCATAGACCCCCCGTCGGAAAGAAGGGAAAAAATAATAATAATAATAATAATAATAAAAACCGGAACGATACAAAAGGTGCCTCCGCACCCTTTGGGGCTTGGCCCTAAAAAGAAAAGGAAAAAGATACAATAGGTGCCACGCACCTTCGGGGGCTTGGCCCCTAAATTAGTGCAAAAGCCCCTTTCGGGGCCCCAAACGCAAGAAGCGGCAACGATGCCCTCATGGGGGGGAGTGGCAGACCAACTGCGCAAGGAGCAATTAAAACTTTTTTAAGAGAACTTGGATAAATGGCTAAAAAAAATCATAATCAGTAACTTTTTAAGATGATTTAAAGGTTTATCACTTTTTACAAATGGGAGCGCAGTTACCAAATTGATGTGTGTGGTCAGAGTGAAAGGGGACAATGACACTTTCAAAGTTTGGTGTCAAAATGTCAAGGCATTGCGAGATAAAGATTAATGTCATTTTTGGGAGCATGCCTCAACTTTGTGTGCGCTATACGAAAAAAGGTTTGTCAATGACACGAAAACCATAACTTTTAGCGGCACGGTCTGGGGTGATACGATTCGATTTTTGGTTTAAAAAGGACAAACGGTCTAGGAGGAGTTCAAAAAAATAGGTTTTGACTGATGTGGTACTTTGTTTTTTGCAAGGTTTTCTTTAAAAATTTGTTTGCTGTTTTTAAAAACGATTTTACGAATCAACTTGATTTTCCCTAACTTTTTTCCACGCCGAAAATGATCTGGTGAATTTTGGTGAAAATTGGAGCATCGGCCTAGGAGGAGTTCGAAAAAAATAGGATTTCTGAAAAACAAAATGGGGAAAAATTTGCATGACGGAAATCGTCATAGGGGCAATCGAATCGTCGTGAGCTAGGAAAAGAGGAAAAAAGGAT
>JAZAVI010001177.1:0-22315 GCA_036326025.1 Chrosomus eos | reverse complement strand
TCCTCCCGCAGTTTTTGTCACAGACCCATGAATGAGGTGTCAAAACGTGCGGCCTGTTCGGGAATGGTGTGCTATGACTTTTATAAGCGATCGGGGGTACGATGTTCGCCCCAGGGGCGAAAAACGGCCCAAAAAAAACGCATAGACTTAACATGGGGAAAAACTTTGACGAATCATAGCTCAGAGATCAGATTTCACAGAAACGTGTGATTTGCCACATTTGAAGAGGCTGACAGGCTCTTTAAGAACATAACTATAAATGGGGTAAAAGTTGCACCCCTGGGGGGCAGGAGCTGCCCAAAGTTGCCCAAAAAACCCCATTGACTTAACATGGTGAAAAACTTTGAAGAGTCATAGCTCAGAGCTCAGATTTCACAGAAATGTGTGATTTGCCACATTTGAAGAGGCTTACAGGCTCTGTAAGAACATACCTCACAGTGGGGTAAAAGTTGCACCCCTGAGGGGCAGGAGCTGCCCAAAGTTGCCCCCATAGACTTACTATGGTGTAGGACGGCCCATGAAATGGGCCGTCCTACACCATAGAAACCGCGTTTATATTGAACATAACTCTGGATCACAGTGTCGTAGAGACAAAGGGGCGGGCTCATTTTACTCAGACGGCCAATCAGTCTCTCAGGATCATTGTGAAGCTATCAAGCCACGCCCTAGCAACCATTTAGAGCTCCTTAGCAACAAGTTCCATAGACTTCCATTAAAAGAGATCAAGGGGATATCTCAGGATATAAGTGTCATAGAAACATGAGGGTGGTCTCGTTCGACTCGGGCCAGCAAGCAGCCAATCCTGAATCCCCTCAACACTTACTGGCCACGCCCTAGCAACCATTATCGAGCACCTTAGCAACCAAAATCCAAAGAGGGATATCTTCCATTCTGAATGTCACAGAGGCATGGGAGTTGGTTTATATCATTCATACTGACAAGCAGCCTTTGGAGTTTCATGATTGGCAGCTGCCAAGCCACTCCCTAGCAACCAAACAGAGTACCCTAGCAACCATTTTGCAAGACCTATATCTCTACATGTAAACATCGTATAGAGATGGGGGTTGGTTTATACATTCACATTGACTTTGGAGCTTCATGATTGGCAGCTGCCAAGCCACTCCCTAGCAACCAAACATAGTACCCTAGCAACCGTTTTGCAAGACCAATATCTCTAAATCAGAACATCGTATAGAGATGGGGGTTGGCCCTTTTGACTCATGCTAGCAAACAGGACTTGCTACATGCTACACATGCTAGCAGTGAATAGCTACATGCTAATATTGATTAGCTAAGTGTTAAATCATGCCAAGAAAATGCTACAAACTCCATAGTAACCATCTGTGACATCTACCAACCACCTAGTAACACCATAGCAACCACCCAGAATACCCTAGCAACCGCCTAGCAACCACCCAGAATACCCTAGCAACCGCCTAGCAACGCCCTAGCAACTACCCAGAATACCCTAGCAACCGCCTAGCAACCACCCAGAACACCCTAGCAACCGCCTAGCAACCATCCAGAATACCATAGCAACCGCCTAGCAACCGCCTAGCAACCATCCAGAATACCCTAGCAACCGCCTAGCAACGCCCTAGCAACCACCCAGAACACCCTAGCAACCGCCTAGCAACCACCCAGAACACCCTAGCAACCGCCTAGCAACCACCCAGAACACCCTAGCAACCGCCTAGCAACGCCCTAGCAACCACCCAGAATACCCTAGCAACCGCCTAGCAACCACCCAGAACACCCTAGCAACCGCCTAGCAACCATCCAGAATACCCTAGCAACCGCCTAGCAACCATCCAGAATACCCTAGCAACCGCCTAGCAACGCCCTAGCAACCACCCAGAACACCCTAGCAACCGCCTAGCAACCACCCAGAATACCCTAGCAACCACCTAGCAACGCCATAGCAACCACCCAGAATACCCTAGCAACCGCCTAGCAACCACCCAGAACACCCTAGCAACCGCCTAGCAACCATCCGGAATACCCTAGCAACCATTCAGAACACCCTAGCAACGCCCTAGTAACCACCCAGAATACCCTAGCAACCGCCTAGCAACCACCCAGAACACCCTAGCAACCGCCTAGCAACCGCCTAGCAATGCCCTAGCAACCACCCAGAACACCCTAGCAACCAACCAAAACACCCTAGCAACCGCCTAGCAACCACCCAGAATACCCTAGCAACCGCCTAGCAACGCCCTAGCAACAACCCAGAATACCCCAGCAACCGCCTAGCAACCAACCAGAACACCCTAGCAACCGCCTAGAAACAGTATAGCAACCATCCAGAATACATTAGCAACCACCTAGTAATGCCCTAGCAACCACCCAGAATACCCTAGCAACCGCCTAGCAACCACCCAGAACACCCTAGCAACCGCCTAGCAACCATCCAGAATACCCTAGCAACCGCCAAGCAACGCCCAAGTAACCACCCAGAATACCCTAGCAACCGCCTAGCAACCACCCAGAACACCCTAGCAACCACCTAGCAACCATCCAGAATACCCTAGAAACCGCCAAGCAACGCCCTAGCAACCACCCAGAATACCCTAGCAACCGCCTAGCAACCACCCAGAACACCCTAGCAATCGCCTAGCAACCATCCAAAATACCTTAGCAACCACCTAGCAACACCATAGCAACCACCCAGAAAACCCTAGCAACCGACTAGCAACGCCCTAGCAACCACCAAGAATACCCTAGCAACCGCCTAGCAACCACCCTGAACACCCTAGCAACCGCCTAGCAACCGTCCAGAATACCCTAGCAACCGCCTAGCAATGCCCTAGCAACCACCCAGAACACCCTAGCAACCGCCTAGCAACCAACCAAAACACCCTAGCAACCACCTAGCAACCACCCAGAACACCCTAGCAACAACCCAGAATACGCTAGCAACCGCCTAGCAACCACCTAGCAACCACCTGAACACATGAATAAGCCATATCTCAGCACCAGAACATCGTACAGACATGTTTGTTGGCTCGTATGCAATCATGTACCACACCCTAGCAACCGGTCGTCGAGTTTTGCCACTGCAAGCACCATTTCACATTTTCTTCTGGAAATGTACATTCTAGTATTGTAATTACTATTCACCTAGACAAAACTTTGGCACGCAACTCCTCCCACATCTTTTGTCGTAGATCCATGAATGAGGTGTCAAATCGACCGGTTTATTGAGGAGAGGTGTGCTATGACTTTTATAAGCGATCAGGTGTACGATGTTCATCTGGCGGGCGATAATTTTGCCGAAAAATCTCCCATAGACTTAACATTGGCACAAAATTTGTAAAATCATATCTTTGGCTCAGAAGGTCATAGAGGCTTGGGGTTGGGCTCTTTTGATTCGTCCTATTAATCAACAAATGAGTAGTGGCATATCAACTTCATAACCACGCCCTAGCAACCAGTTACAGACCCCTAGCAACCATTGAACAATATTTACAGGCCATATATCAGTAACAAAACACTGTAAAAACACAGAATTGGGCATTTTTTGACCCAGATGTGCAAATACTCTTTAAATATTACCCCATAAACTGTATGAACAAGCCTTAGCAACCATTTGGAGTTCCCTAGCAACCGTACAAACACATGAATGAGCTATATCTCAGAACCAGAACATCGTATAGACATGGGGCTGTGCTTTTTTGCTTCGGTTGGGAAACCAGTCTGTAAATATCATCATGGTAACTGTGTAACCACACCTTAGCAACCGTTTGAAGATACTTAGCAACCATATTGCAACATAAGGAAGCCATATTTCAGCTCCTCAACATCGTACAGACATGGTTGTTGGCTCGTATGCAATCATGTACAACACCCTAGCAACCGAGCGGCGAGTTTTGCCACTGCAAGCACCATTTCACATTTTCTCCTGGAAATGTACATTCTAGTTAATGGTGCTTGCCTATGGCAAAGCAACATTAGTGTTATTGCTCATACTTATTATTATTAATGGTGCTTGCCTATGGCAAAGCAACATTAGTGTTATTGCTCATACTTATTATTCTTCTTCTTCTTCTTCTTCTTCTTCTTCTTCTTCTTCCACTTTTTTTTCGGCGCGTAACTCCTCCCGCATTTTTTGTCACAGACCCATGAATGAGGTGTCAAATCGTGCGGATTATTCGGGAATGGTGTGCTATGACTTTTATAAGCGATCGGGGGTACGATGTTCGCCCCAGGGGCGAAAAACGGCCCAAAAAAAACGCATAGACTTAACATGGGGAAAAACTTTGACGAATCATAGCTCAGAGATCAGATTTCACAGAAATGTGTGATTTGCCACATTTGAAGAGGCTGACAGGCTCTTTAAGAACATACCCCTAAATGGGGTAAAAGTTGCACCCCTGGGGGGCAGGAGCGGCCCAAAGTTGCCCAAAAAAACCCATTGACTTAACATGGTGAAAAACTTTGAAGAGTCATAGCTCAGAGCTCAGATTTCACAGAAATGTGTGATTTGCCACATTTGAAGAGGCTTACAGGCTCTGTAAGAACATACCACACAATGGGGTAAAAGTTGCACCCCTGAGGGGCAGGAGCTGCCCAAAGTTGCCCCCATAGACTTACTATGGTGTAGGACGGCCCATGAAATGGGCCGTCCTACACCATAGAAACCGCTTTTATATTGAACATAACTCTGGATCCCAGTGTCATAGAGACAAAGGGGCGGGCTCATTTTACTCAGACGGCCAATCAGTGTCTCAAGATCATTGTGAAGCTATCAAGCCACGCCCTAGCAACCATTTAGAGCTCCTTAGCAACAAGTTCCATAGACTTCCATTAAAAGAGATCAAAGGGATATCTCAGGATATAAGTGTCATAGAAACATGAGGGTGGGCTCGTTTGACTCGGGCCAGCAAACAGCCAATCCTGAATCACCTCAACACTTACTGGCCACGCCCTAGCAACCATTGTCGAGCACCTTAGCAACCAAAATCCAAAGAGGGATATCTTCCATTCTGAATGTCACAGAGGCACGGGAGTTGGTTTATATCATTCATAGTGACAAGAAGCCTTTAGAGATTCATCACTGGCAGCTGCCAAGCAACTCCATAGCAACCAAACAGAGTACCCTAGCAACCATTTTGCAATACCTATATCTCTGCATCAGAACATCGTATAGTGATGTGGGTTGGTTTATATCATTCACATTGACAAGAAGCCTTTAGAGATGCATCACTGGCAGCTGCCAATCAACTCCATAGCAACCAAACAGAGTATCCTAGCAACCATTTTGCAAGACCTATATCTCTGCATCAGAACATCGTATAGTGATGGGGGTTGGTTTATATCATTCACACTGACAATCAGCATTTGGAGTTTCATGATTGACCACTGCCAAGCAACTCCCTAGCAACCAAACAGAGTATCCTAGCAACCATTTTGCAAGACCTACATTTCTGCATCAGAACATCGTACAGATATGGGGGTTGGTTTATATCATTCACACTGACAATCAGCCTTTGGAGTTTCATGATTGACCGCTGCCAAGTCACTCCCTAGCAACCAAAGAGAGTACCCTAGCAACCATTTTGCAAGACCTATATCTCTGCATCAAAACATCGTATAGAGATGGGGGTTGGCTCTTTTTACTTATGCTAGCAAACAGGACTTGCTACATGCTACACATGCTAGTAGTGAATAGCTACATGCTAATATTGATTAGCTAAGTGTTAAATCATGCCAAGAAAATGCTACAAACTCCATAGTAACCATCTGTGACATCTACCAACCACCTAGTAACACCATAGCAACCACCCAGAATACCCTAGCAACCGCCTAGAAACCTCCCAGAATACCCTAGCAACCGCCTAGCAACGCCCTAGCAACCACCCAGAATACCCTAGCAACCGCCTAGCAACCACCCAGAACACCCTAGCAACCGCCTAGCAACGCCCTAGCAACCACCCAGAACACCCTAGCAACTGCCTAGCAACCACCCAGAACACCCTAGCAACCATTCAGAACACCTTAGCAACCACCTAGCAACACCCTAGTAACCACCCAGAACACCCTAGCAACCGCCTAGCAACCTTCCAGAATACCCTGGCAACCACCTAGCAACGCCCTAGCAACCACCCAGAACACCCTAGCAACTGCCTAGCAACCTTCCAGAATACCCTAGCAACCACCCAGAACACCCTAGCAACTGCCTAGCAACCACCCAGAACACCCTAGCAACCACTCAGAACACCCTAGCAACCATTCAGAACACCTTAGTAACCACCTAGCAACGCCCTAGTAACCACCCAAAACACCCTAGCAACCACCTAGCAACCTTCCAGAATACCCTAGCAACCGCCTAGCAACGCCCTAGCAACCACCCAGAACACCCTAGCAAGCGCCTAGCGACCAACCAAAAAAACCCTAGCAACCGCCTAGCAACCACCAGAACACCCTAGCAACCACCTAGCAACACCCTAGCAACCATTCAGAATACCTTAGCAACCACCTAGCAACGCCCTAGCAACCACCCAGAATACCCTAGCAACCGCCTAGCAACGCCCTAGCAGCCACCCAGAATACCCTAGCAACCACCTAACAACGCCCTAGCAACATCCCAGAATACCCTAGCAACTGCCTAGCAACCACCCAGAACACCCTAGCAACCGCCTAGAAACACTATAGCAACCATCCAGAATACATTAGCAACCACCTAGCAATGCCCTAGCAACCACCCAGAATACCCTAGCAACCGCCTAGCAACCACGTAGCAACCACCCAGAACACCCTAGCAACCACTTAGCAACCACCTAGTAACACCATAGCAACCACCCAGAATACCCTAGCAACCGTCTAGCAATGCCCTAGCAACCACCTAGAATACCCTAGCAACCACCTAGCAACCACCTGAACACATGAATAAGCCATATCTCAGCCCCAGAACATCGTACAGACATGTTTGTTGGCTCGTATGCAATCATGTACCACACCCTAGCAACCGAGCGGCGAGTTTTGCCACTGCAAGCACCATTTCACATTTTCTCCTGGAAATGTACATTCTAGTTCTTTTTATTATTCCACACAAAAGTTTGGCGCGTAACTCCTCCCGCAAAGTTTGTCACAGACCCATGAGTGAGGCGTCAAATCGTGCAGCTCATTGAGGAGAGGTGTGCTATGACTTTTCTAAGCGATCGGGTGTACGATGTTCGCACAGCGGACGAAAAAGCGCCAAAAAAGTCCCATTGACTTAACATTGCGGAACTTTCAAAAATTCAAATCCCAACTGCCATTTTCACACACACCCACAGAAAAGGGCCTGACAGCCCTGCTGTCAGGCCCTCTCTCTCTCCCTCAGAGGATTTATTTTATCAAGCATCCAATAAATAATGGCCTAAAATCTTCATAGCCACACCATAGCAACCAGTTACAGCACCCTAGCAACCGTGGGCAATAGGCACGAGGCCGCAGGCCTCGTGCCATACTAAATAACTCTATAAAAACTCTATAAAAACTCCTTTTAAAAACTCCATAGTAATCATCTGTTAAAAAATGCACGCCGACATCACAGACCCCTGATTGAGGCGTCAAATTGTGCGGATTATTGAGGAGAGGTGTGCTGTGACTTTTCTTAGCGATGGGGGGTACGGTGTTCGCCCCAGGGGCAAATCATTGGGTAAAAAAAATCCCATAGACTTAACATTGGCACAAACTTTGACGACTCGTAGCACTGACCAATGATTTCTCAGAAACTTGTAATTTACCACATTTGAAGAGGCTGGCAGGCTCTGTAAGAACATACCTCACAATGGGGTAAAAGTTGCATGAAATGGGCCGTCCTATACATTGCATAGAGATTTTGTATTGAACATAGCTCTGGATCACAGTGTCATAGAGACAAGGGGGCGGGCTCATTTTAGTCAGACGACCAATCAGTCTCTCAGGATCAATGTGAAGTTATTAAGCCACGCCCTAGCAGCCATTTAGAGCTCCTTAGCAACACGTTCCATAGACTTCAATTGAAAGAGATCAAAGGGATATCTCAGGATATAAGTGTCATAGAAACATGAGGGTGGGCTCGTTTGACTCGGGCCAGCAAACAGCCAATCCTGAATCACCTCAACACTTACTGGACACGCCCTAGCAACCATTGTCGAGCACCTTAGCAACCAAAATCCAAAGAGGGATATCTTCCATTCTGAATGTCACAGAGGCATGGGAGTTGGTTTATATCATTCATACTGACAAGCAGCCTTTGGAGTTTCATGATTGGCAGCTGCCAAGCCACTCCCTAGCAACCAAACAGAGTACCCTAGCAACCATTTTGCAAGACCTATATCTCTACATGTAAACATCGTATAGAGATGGGGGTTGGTTTATACATTCACATTGACTTTGAAGCTTCATGATTGGCAGCTGCCAAGCCACTCCCTAGCAACCAAACATAGTACCCTAGCAACCGTTTTGCAAGACCTATATCTCTGCATCAGAACATCGTATAGAGATGGGGGTTGGCTCTTTTGCCTCATGCTAGCAAACAGGAACAGGCCTTGCTACATGCTACACATGCTAGCATTGAATAGCTACATGCTAATATTGATTAGCTAAGTGTTAAATCATGCCAAGAAAATGCTACAAACTCCATAGTAACCATCTGTGACATCTACCATCCACCTAGTAACACCATTGCAACCACCCAGAATACCCTAGCAACCGCCTAGCAACCACCCCGAATACCCTAGCAACCGCCTAGCAACGCCCTAGCAACCACCCAGAACACCCTAGCAACCGCCTGGCAACCATCCAGAATAGCCTAGCAACCGCCTAGCAACCATCCAGAATACCCTAGCAACCACCTAGCAACGCCCTAGCAACCACCCAGAACACCCTAGCAACCGCCTAGCAACCACCCAGAATACCCTAGCAACGCCCTAGCAACCACCCAGAACACCCTAGCAACTGCCTACAATACCTTAGCAACTGCCTAGCAACGCCCTAGCAAAAACCCAGAATACCCTAGCAACCGCCTAGCAACGCCCTAGCAACCACTCAGAACACCCTAGCAACCGCCTAGCAACGCCCTAGCAACAACCCAGAATACCCTAGCAACCGCATAGCAACCACCCAAAACACCCTAGCAACTGCCTAGCAACCATCCAGAATACCCTAGCAACCGCCTAGCAACGCCCTAGCAACCACCCAGAATACCCTAGCAACCGCCTAGCAACCACCCAGATTACCCTAGCAACCGCCTAGCAACGCCCTAGCAACAACCCAGAATACCCTAGCAACCGCATAGCAACCACCCAGAACACCCTAGCAACCACCTAGCAACCGCCTAGCAACCATCCAGAACACCCTAGCAACCGCCTAGCAACGCCCTAGCAACAACCCAGAATACCCTAGCAACCGCCTAGCAACGCCCTAGCAACCACCCAGAACACCCTAGCAACCGCCTAGCAACACCCTAGCAACCACCCAGAACACCCTAGCAACCACCTAGCAACGCCCTAGCAACCACCCAGAATACCCTAGCAACCGCCTAGTAACCACCCAGAACACCCTAGCAACCGCCTAGCAACCACCCAGAATACCCTAGCAACCGCCTAGCAACGCCCTAGCAACCACCCAGAATACCCTAGCAACCGCCTAGCAACGCCCTAGCAACAACCCAGAGTACCCTAGCAACTGCCTAGCAACCACCCAGAACTGCCTAGCAACACCCTAGCAACCACCCAGAACACCCTAGCAACGACTTAGCAACCGCCCAAAACACCCTAGCAATGCCCTAGCAACCACCCAGAACACACTAGCAACCACCTAGCATCACCCTAGCAACCGCCTAGCAACCACCCAGAATACCCTAGCAACCGCCAAGCAACGTCCTAGCAACAACCCATAATACCCTAGCAACCGCCCAGCAATGTCCTAGCAACCACCCAAAATACCCTAGCAACTGCCTAGCATCACCATAGCAACTGTCCAGAACACCCTAGCAACCATATAGAGTTCCCTAGTAACCATACAAACACATGAATAAGCCATATCTCAGCACCAGAACATCGTACATACATGGTTGTTGGCCCATATGCAATCATGTGCAACCGGGTGGTGTTTTTTGCCACTGCAAGCACCATTTCACATTTTCTTCTGGAAATGTACATTCTAGTTAATGGTGCTTGCCTATGGCAAAGCAACATTAGTGTTATTGCTCATACTTATTATTATTCTTATTCCGCCGCTTTTTTGGCGCGTAACTAGTCCCGCAGCTTTTGTCACAGACCCACGAATGAGGTGTCAAATCGTGCGGATTATTCGGGAATGGTGTGCTATGTCTTTTATAAGCGATCGGGGGTACGATGTTTGCCCCAGGGGCAAAAAAGCAGCCGAAAAATCCCATAGACTTAACATTGCGACAAAGTTTGACAACTCGTAGCTCTGAGCGAGGATTTCGCAGAAGCGTGTGATTTACCACATTTGAAGAGGCTGACAGGCTCTGTAAGAATATACCTCAAAATGGGGTAAAAGTTGCACCCCTAAGGGGCAGGAGCTGCCCAAAGTTGCCCCATAGACTTAACATGGTGAACTTTGAAGACTCGTAGCTCAGATCGAGGATTTCGCAGAAACGTGTGATTTGCCACATTTGAAGAGGCTGACAGGCTCTGTAAGAACAAACCACACAATGGGGTAAAAGTTGCACCCCTGGGGGGCAGGAGCGGCCCAAAGCTGCCCCATTGACTTACTATGGTGTAGGACGGCCCATGAAATGGGCCGTCCTACACCATAGAAACCGCTTTTATATTGAACATAACTCTGGATCACAGTGTCGTAGAGACAAAGGGGAGGGCTCATTTGACTCAGACGGCCAATCAGTCTCTCAGGATCATTGTGTAGCTACCAAGCCACGCCCTAGCAACCATTTAGAGTACCTTAGCAACAAGTTCCATAGACTTTCACTGAAAGAGATAAAAAGGCTATCTCTAGATTGAAGTGTCACAGAAACACAAGGGTGGTCTCGTTTGACTCGGGGCAGCAAACGGCCAATCATGAATAACCTCAACACTTCCTAGCCCCTCCCTAGCAACCATTGTTGAGCACCTTAGCAACCAAAATCCAAAGAGGGATATCTTCCATTCTGAATGTCACAGAGGCATGGGAGTTGGTTTATATCATTCATACTGAAAAGAAGCCTTTAGAGATTCATCACTGGCAGCTGCCAAGCAACTCCATAGAAACCAAACAGAGTACCCTAGCAACCATTTTGCAAGACCTATATCTCTGCATCAGAATATCGTATAGTGATGTGGGTTGGTTTATATCATTCACATTGACATTCAGCCTTTGGAGTTTCATGATTGACAGCTGCCAAGCAACTCCCTAGCAACCAAACAAAGTACCCTAGCAACCATTTTGCAAGACCTACATCTCTGCATCAGAACATCGTATAGAGATGGGGGTTGGTTTATACATTCACATTGACTTTGGAGCTTCATGATTGGCAGCTGCCAATCCACTCCCTAGCAACCAAACAGAGTACCCTAGCAACCGTTTTGCAAGACCTATATCTCTGCATCAAAACATCGTATAGAGATGGGGGTTGGTTTATACATTCACATTGACTTTGGAGCTTCATGATTGGCAGCTGCCAAGCCACTCCCTAGCTACCAAACATAGTAGCCTAGCAACCGTTTTGCAAGACCAATATCTCTGCATCAGAACATCGTATAGAGATGGGGGTTGGCTCTTTTGACTCATGCTAGCAAACAGGACTTGCTACATGCTACACATGCTAGCAGTGAATAGCTACATGCTAATAGTGATTAGCTAAGTGCTAAATCATGCCAATAAAATGCTACAAACTCCATAGCAACCATCTTTGACAACTACCAACCACCTAGTAACACCATAGCAACAACCCAGATTACCCTAGCAACACCCTAGCAACCACCCAGAACACCCTAGCAACTGCCTAGCAACGCCCTAGCAACCAGCCAGAACACCCTAGCAACCACCCAGGATACCCTAGCAACCACCTAGCAACGCCATAGCAACCACCCAGATTACCCTAGCAACCACCTAGCAACCACCAAGGATACCCTAGCAACTGCCTAGCAACGCCCTAGCAACCACCCATAACACCCTAGCAACCGCCTAGCAACCACCCAGAACACCCTAGCAACCGCCTAGCAACCATCCAGAATACCCTAGCAACCGCCTAGCAACGCCCTAGCAACCACCCAGAACACCCTAGCAACCGCCTAGCAACACCCTAGCAACCATTCAGAACACCCTAGCAACCGCCTAGCAACGCCCTAGCAACCACCCAGAAAACCCTAGCAACCGCCTAGCAACCACCCAGAACACCCTAGCAACCACCCATAACACCCTAGCAACCGCCTAGCAACCACCCAGAACACCCTAGCAACCGCCTAGCAACCATCCAGAATACCCTAGCAACCGCCTAGCAACGCCCTAGCAACCACCCAGAACACCCTAGCAACCGCCTAGCAACACCCTAGCAACCATTCAGAACACCCTAGCAACCGCCTAGCAACGCCCTAGCAACCACCCAGAAAACCCTAGCAACCGCCTAGCAACCACCCAGAACACCCTAGCAACCGCCTAGCAACCCACCCAGAACACCCTAGCAACCGCCTAGCAACGCCCTAGCAACCACCCAGAATATCCTAGCAACCGCCTAGCAACCACCCAGAATACCCTAGCAACCGCCTAGCAACCATCCAGAATACCCTAGCAACCGCCTAGCAACGCCCTAGCAACCACCCAGAACACCCTAGCAACCGCCTAGCAACCACCCAGAATACCCTAGCAACCACCTAGCAACGCCATAGCAACCACCCAGAATACCCTAGCAACTGCCTAGCAACCACCCAGAACACCCTAGCAACCACCTAGCAACCGCCTAGCAATGCCCTAGCAACCATCCAGAACACCCTAGCAACCAACCAAAACACCCTAGCAACCGCCTAGCAACCACCCAGAATACCCTAGCAACCACCTAGCAACGCCCTAGCAACAACCCAGAATACCCTAGCAACCGCCTAGCAACCAACCAGAACACCCTAGCAACCGCCTAGAAACAGTATAGCAACCATCCAGAATACATTAGCAACCACCTAGCAATGCCCTAGCAACCACCCAGAATACCCTAGCAACCACCTAGCAACCACCCAGAACACCCTAGCAACCACCTAGCAACACCATAGCAACCACCCAGAATACCCTAGCAACCGTCTAGCAATGCCCTAGCAACCACCCAGAATACCCTAGCAACCACCTAGCAACCACCTGAACACATGAATAAGCCATATCTCAGCACCAGAACATCGTACAGACATGTTTGTTGGCTCGTATGCAATCATGTACCACACCCTAGCAACCGAGCGGCGAGTTTTGCCACTGCAAGCACCATTTCACATTTTCTCCTGGAAATGTACATTCTAGTTAATGGTGCTTGCCTATGGCAAAGCAACATTAGTGTTATTGCTCATACTTATTAATGGTGCTTGCTGAAAGCAAGGCAACATTATTACTATTGCTTTTTGGAATCCGCCAAAAAGTTTGACGCTCGACTCCTCCCGCAGCTTTTGTCACAGACCCACGAATGAGGCGTCAAATCGTGCGGATTATTCAGGAATGGTGGGCTCAGATTTTTATAAGCGATCGGGGGTACGATGTTCGCCCCAGGGGCGAAAAAGCGGCCGAAAAATCGCATAGACTTAACATTACGACAAACTTTGACGAGTCATAGCTCCGAGCGAGAATTTCGCAGAAACCTGCGATTTACCACATTTGAAGAGGCTGACAGGCTCTGTAAGAAAATACCTCACAATGGGGTAAAAGTTGCACCCCTGGGGGGCAGGAGCTGCCCAAAGTTGCCCCATTGACCTCAATGTTATTTATTATTATTCTTCTTCTTCTTCTTATTCCGCCGCTTTTTTGGCGCGTAACTTGTCCCGCAGCTTTTGTCACACACCCACGAATGAGGCATCAAATCGTGTGAATTATTCGGGAATGGTGTGCTATGACTTTTAAAGCGATCGGGGGTACGATGTTCGCCCCAGGGGCGAAAAAGCGGCCGAAAAATCCCATAGACTTAACATTACGACAAACTTTGACGAGTCATAGCTCTGAGCGAGGATTTCGCAGAAACTTGCGATTTACCAAATTTGAAGAGGCTGACAGGCTCTGTAAGAACATACCTCACAATGGGGTAAAAGTTGCACCCCTGGGGGGCAGGAGCTGCCCAAAGTTTCCCCATTGAAAATTTTCTACAACAGCATTTACTATTTTGGGAAAAAGTTTGGCGCACTCCTCCTCCCGCAGCTTTTGTCACAGACCCATGAATGAGGCATCAAATCGTGCGGCCTATTGAGGAGAAGAGTCCTATGAGTTTTTTTAAAAGATCGGGGGTACGGTGTTCACCCTAGGGGCGAACGAACTTCCAAAAAATCCCATAGGCTTAACATTGCGACAAACTTTGACGACTCATAGCTCCAAACGAGGATTTCGCAGAAACGTGTGATTTGCCACATTTGAAGAGGCTGACAGGCTCTGTAAGAACATACCTCACAATGGGGTAAAAGTTGCACCCCTGGGGGGCAGGAGCTGCCCAAAGTTGCCCCATTGACTTACTATGGTGTAGGACGGCCCATGAAATGGGCCGTCCTACACCATAGAAACCGCTTTTATATTGAACATAACTCTGGATCACAGTGTCATAGAGACAAAGGGGCGGGCTGATTTTACTCAGACAGCCAATCAGTCTCTCAGGATCATTGTATAACTATCAGGCCACGCCCTAGCAACCATTTAGAGCACCTTAGCAACAAGTTCCATAGACCTCCATTAAAAGAGATCAAAGGGATATCTCAGGATATAAGTGTCATAGAAACATGAGGGTGGGCTCGTTTGACTCGGGCCAGCAAACAGCCAATCCTGAATCACCTCAACACTTACTGACCACGCCCTAGCAACCATTATCGAGCACCTTAGCAACCAAAATCCAAAGAGGGATATCTTCCATTCTGAATGTCACAGAGGCATGGGAGTTGGTTTATATCATTCATACTGACAAGCAGCCTTTGGAGTTTCATGATTGGCAGCTGCCAAGCCACTCCCTAGCAACCAAACAGAGTACCCTAGCAACCATTTTGCAAGACCTATATCTCTGCATCAAAACATCGTATAGAGATGGGGGTTGGTTTATACATTCACATTAACTTTGGAGCTTAATGATTGGCAGCTGCCAAGCCACTCCCTAGCAACCAAACAGAGTACCCTAGCAACCGTTTTGCAAGACCAATATCTCAGCACCAGAACATCGTATAGAGATGGGGGTTGGCTCTTTTTACTCATGCTAGCAAACAGGACTTGCTACATGCTACACATGCTAGCAGTGAATAGCTACATGCTAATATTGATTAGCTAAGTGTTAAATCATGCCAAGAAAATGATATAAACTCCATAGTAACCATCTGTAACATCTACCAACCACCTAGTAACACCATATCAACCACCCAGAATACCCTAGCAACCACCTAGCAACCATCTAGAATGCCCTAGCAACCGCCTAGCAACGCCCTAGCAACCACCCAGAATACCCTAGCAACCGACTAGTAAACACCCAGAACACCCTAGCAACCGCCTAGCAACCATCCAGAATACCCTAGCAACCGCCTAGCAACACCCTAGCAACCACCCAGAACACCCTAGCAACCGCCTAGCAACGCCCTAGTAACCACCCAGAACACCCTAGCAACCGCCTAGCGACCAACCAAAAAACCCTAGCAACCGCCTAGCAACCACCCAGAACACCCTAGCAACCACCTAGCAACACCCTAGCAACCATTCAGAATACCTTAGCAACCACCTAGCAACGCCCTAGCAACCACCCAGAATACCCTAGCAACCGCCTAGCAACGCCCTAGCAACCACCCAGAATACCCTAGCAACCACCTAGCAACGCCCTAGCAACATCCCAGAATACCCTAGCAACCGCCTAGCAACCACCCAGAACACCCTAGCAACCGCCTAGAAACACTATAGCAACCATCCAGAATACATTAGCAACCACCTAGCAATGCCCTAGCAACCACCCAGAATACCCTAGCAACCACCTAGCAACCGCCTAGCAACCACCCAGAACACCCTAGCAACCACCTAGCAACCACCTAGTAACACCATAGCAACCACCCAGAATACCCTAGCAACCGTCTAGCAATGCCCTAGCAACCACCTAGAATACCCTAGCAACCACCTAGCAACCACCTGAACACATGAATAAGCCATATCTCAGCCCCAGAACATCGTATAGACATGTTTGTTGGCTCGTATGCAATCATGTACCACACCCTAGCAACCGAGCGGCGAGTTTTGCCACTGCAAGCACCATTTCACATTTTCTCCTGGAAATGTACATTCTAGTTATTATTATTATTATTCTTCTTCTTCCGCCGCTTTTTTGGCGCGTAACTAGTCCCGCAGTTTTGGTCACAGACCCACGAATGAGGCGTCAAATCGTGCGGATTATTCGGGAATGGTGTGCTATGACTTTTATAAGCGTTCGGGGGTACGATGTTTGCCCCAGGGGCAAAAAAGCTGCCGAAAAATCCCATAGACTTAACATTACGACAAAGTTTGACGACTCGTAGCTCTGAGCGAGGATTTCGCAGAAGCGTGTGATTTACCACATTTGAAGAGGCTGACAGGCTCTGTAAGAACATACCTCAAAATGGGGTAAAAGTTGCACCCCTGAGGGGCAGGAATTGCCCAAAGTTGCCCCATAGACTTAACATGGTGAAATTTGAAGACTCGTAGCTCAGATCGAGATTTTCGCAGAAACGTGTGATTTGCCACATTTGAAGAGGCTGACAGGGTCTGTAAGAACATACCTATAAATGGGGTAAAAGTTGCACCCCTGGGGGGCAGGAGCTGCCCCAAGTTGCCCCAAACCCCCATTGACTTAACATTGTGAAAAATTTGATGACTCGTAGCTCAGAAATCAGATTTCCCAGAAGCGTGTGATTTGCCACATTTGAAGAGGCTGACAGGCTCTGTAAGAACATACCACACAATGGGGTAAAAGTTGCACCCCTGGGGGGCAGGAGCTGCCCAAAATTGCCCCATTGACTTACTATGGTGTAGGACGGCCCATGAAATGGGCCGTCCTACACCATAGAAACCGCTTTTATATTGAACATAACTCTGGATCCCAGTGTCGTAGAGACAAAGGGGCAGGCTCATTTTACTCAGACGGCCAATCAGTGTCTCAAGATCATTGTGAAGCTATCAAGCCACGCCCTAGCAACCATTTATAGCTCCTTAGCAACAAGTTCCATAGACTTCCATTAAAAGAGATCAAAGGGATATCTCAGGATATAAGTGTCATAGAAACATGAGGGTGGGCTCGTTTGACTCGGGCCAGCAAACAGCCAATCCTGAATCACCTCAACACTTACTGGCCACGCCCTAGCAACCATTATCGAGCACCTTAGCAACCAAAATCCAAAGAGGGATATCTTCCATTCTGAATGTCACAGAGGCATGGGAGTTGGTTTATATCATTCATACTGACAAGCAGCCTTTGGAGTTTCATGATTGGCAGCTGCCAAGCCACTCCCTAGCAACCAAACAGAGTACCCTAGCAACCATTTTGCAAGACCTATATCTCTACATGTAAACATCGTATAGAGATGGGGGTTGGTTTATACATTCACATTGACTTTGGAGCTTCATGATTGGCAGCTGCCAAGCCACTCCCTAGCAACCAAACATAGTACCCTAGCAACCGTTTTGCAAGACCAATATCTCTAAATCAGAACATCGTATAGAGATGGGGGTTGGCTCTTTTGACTCATGCTAGCAAACAGGACTTGCTACATGCTACACATGCTAGCAGTGAATAGCTACATGCTAATATTGATTAGCTAAGTGTTAAATCATGCCAAGAAAATGCTACAAATTCCATAGTAACCATCTGTGACATCTACCAACCACCTAGTAACACCATAGCAACCACCCAGAATACCCTAGCAACCGCCTAGCAACCACCCAGAATACCCTAGCAACCGCCTAGCAACCGCCTAGCAACCGCCTAGCAACCATCCAGAATACCCTAGCAACCGCCTAGCAACCACCCAGAACACCCTAGCAACCGCCTAGCAACCACCCAGAACACCCTAGCAACCGCCTAGCAACGCCCTAGCAACCACCCAGAACACCCTAGCAACCGCCTAGCAACCACCCAGAACACCCTAGCAACCGCCCAGCAACGCCCTAGCAACCACCCAGAATACCCTAGCAACCGCCTAGCAACCACCCAGAACACCCTAGCAACCGCCTAGCAACCATCCAGAATACCCTAGCAACCGCCTAGCAACCATCCAGAATACCCTAGCAACCGCCTAGCAACGCCCTAGCAACCACCCAGAACACCCTAGCAACCGCCTAGCAACCACCCAGAACACCCTAGCAACCGCCTAGCAACGCCCTGACAACCACCCAGAATACCCTAGCAACCGCCTAGCAACCACCCAGAACACCCTAGCAACCGCCTAGCAACCATCCAGAATACCCTAGCAACCGCCTAGCAACGCCCTAGCAACCACCCAGAACACCCTAGCAACCGCCTAGCAACCACCCAGAACACCCTAGCAACCGCCTAGCAACCACCCAGAATACCCTAGCAACCACCTAGCAACGCCATAGCAACCACCCAGAATACCCTAGCAACCACCTAGCAACCACCCAGAACACCCTAGCAACCGCCTAGCAACCATCCAGAATACCCTAGCAACCATTCAGAACACCCTAGCAACGCCCTAGTAACCACCCAGAATACCCTAGCAACCGCCTAGCAACCACCCAGAACACCCTAGCAACCGCCTAGCAACCACCCAGAACACCCTAGCAACGCCTAGCAACCAACCAGAACACCCTAGCAACCGCCTAGCAACCACCTAGCAACACCATAGCAACCACCCAGAATACCCTAGCAACCGTCTAGCAATGCCCTAGCAACCACCGAGAATGCCCTAGCAACCGCCTAGCAACCACCTGAACACATGAATAAGCCATATCTCAGCACCAGAACATCGTACAGACATGTTTGTTGGCTCGTATGCAATCATGTACCACACTCTAGCAACCGAGTGGTGAGTTTTGCCACTGCAAGCACCATTTCACATTTTCTCCTGGAAATGTACATTCTAGTATTGTAATTACTATTCACCTAGACAAAACTTTGGCACGCAACTCCTCCCACATCTTTTGTCGTAGATCCATGAATGAGGTGTCAAATCGACCGGTTTATTGAGGAGAGGTGTGCTATGACTTTTATAAGCGATCAGGTCTACGATGTTCATCTGGCGGGCGATAATTTTGCCTAAAAATCTCCCATAGACTTAACATTGGCACAAATATTTGTAAAGTCATATCTTTGGCTCAGAAGGTCATAGAGGCTTGGGGTTGGGCTCTTTTGATTCGTCCTATTAAGCAGCCAATGAATAGTGACATATCAACTTCATAACCACGCCCTAGCAACCAGTTACAGACCCCTAGCAACCATTGAACAACATTTACAAGTCATATGTCAGCAACAAAACACTGTAAAAACACAGAATTGGGCATTTTTTGACCCAGATGTGCAAATACTCTTTAAATATTACCCCATAAACTGTATGAACAAGCCTTAGCAACCATTTGGAGTTCCCTAGCAACCGTACAAACACATGAATGAGCTATATCTAAGAACCAGAACATCGTATAGACATGGGGCTGTGCTTGTTTGCTTCGGTTGGGAAACCAATCTGTAAATATCATCATGGTAACTGTGTAACGACACCTTAGCATCCGTTTGAAGATACCTAGCAACCACATTGCAACATATAGAAGCCATATTTCAGCTCCACAACATTGTACAGACATGGTTTTTGGCTCATATGCAATCATATACCACACCCTAGCAACCGAGCGGCGAGTTTTGCCACTGCAAGCACCATTTCACATTTTCTTCTGGAAATGTACATTCTAGTTAATGGTGCTTGCCTATGGCAAAGCAACATTAGTGTTATTGTGCATACTTATTATTCTTATTATTATAGTTCTTCTGGCCAAAGTTTGACGCGCTACTCCTCCCGCAGTTTTTGTCACAGACCCATGAATGAGGTGTCAAAACGTGCGGCCTGTTCGGGAATGGTGTGCTATGACTTTTATAAGCGATCGGGGGTACGATGTTCGCCCCAGGGGCGAAAAAACGGCCCAAAAAAAACGCATAGACTTAACATGGGGAAAAACTTTGACGAATCATAGCTCAGAGATCAGATTTCACAGAAACGTGTGATTTGCCACATTTGAAGAGGCTGACAGGCTCTTTAAGAACATAACTATAAATGGGGTAAAAGTTGCACCCCTGGGGGGCAGGAGCTGCCCAAAGTTGCCCAAAAAACCCCATTGACTTAACATGGTGAAAAACTTTGAAGAGTCATAGCTCAGAGCTCAGATTTCACAGAAATGTGTGATTTGCCACATTTGAAGAGGCTTACAGGCTCTGTAAGAACATACCTCACAGTGGGGTAAAAGTTGCACCCCTGAGGGGCAGGAGCTGCCCAAAGTTGCCCCCATAGACTTACTATGGTGTAGGACGGCCCATGAAATGGGCCGTCCTACACCATAGAAACCGCGTTTATATTGAACATAACTCTGGATCACAGTGTCGTAGAGACAAAGGGGCGGGCTCATTTTACTCAGACGGCCAATCAGTCTCTCAGGATCATTGTGAAGCTATCAAGCCACGCCCTAGCAACCATTTAGAGCTCCTTAGCAACAAGTTCCATAGACTTCCATTAAAAGAGATCAAGGGGATATCTCAGGATATAAGTGTCATAGAAACATGAGGGTGGTCTCGTTCGACTCGGGCCAGCAAGCAGCCAATCCTGAATCCCCTCAACACTTACTGGCCACGCCCTAGCAACCATTATCGAGCACCTTAGCAACCAAAATCCAAAGAGGGATATCTTCCATTCTGAATGTCACAGAGGCATGGGAGTTGGTTTATATCATTCATACTGACAAGCAGCCTTTGGAGTTTCATGATTGGCAGCTGCCAAGCCACTCCCTAGCAACCAAACAGAGTACCCTAGCAACCATTTTGCAAGACCTATATCTCTACATGTAAACATCGTATAGAGATGGGGGTTGGTTTATACATTCACATTGACTTTGGAGCTTCATGATTGGCAGCTGCCAAGCCACTCCCTAGCAACCAAACATAGTACCCTAGCAACCGTTTTGCAAGACCAATATCTCTAAATCAGAACATCGTATAGAGATGGGGGTTGGCCCTTTTGACTCATGCTAGCAAACAGGACTTGCTACATGCTACACATGCTAGCAGTGAATAGCTACATGCTAATATTGATTAGCTAAGTGTTAAATCATGCCAAGAAAATGCTACAAACTCCATAGTAACCATCTGTGACATCTACCAACCACCTAGTAACACCATAGCAACCACCCAGAATACCCTAGCAACCGCCTAGCAACCACCCAGAATACCCTAGCAACCGCCTAGCAACGCCCTAGCAACTACCCAGAATACCCTAGCAACCGCCTAGCAACCACCAGAACACCCTAGCAACCGCCTAGCAACCATCCAGAATACCATAGCAACCGCCTAGCAACCGCCTAGCAACCATCCAGAATACCCTAGCAACCGCCTAGCAACGCCCTAGCAACCACCCAGAACACCCTAGCAACCGCCTAGCAACCACCCAGAACACCCTAGCAACCGCCTAGCAACGCCCTAGCAACCACCCAGAACACCCTAGCAACCGCCTAGCAACCACCCAGAACACCCTAGCAACCGCCTAGCAACCACCCAGAACACCCTAGCAACCGCCTAGCAACGCCCTAGCAACCACCCAGAATACCCTAGCAACCGCCTAGCAACCACCCAGAACACCCTAGCAACCGCCTAGCAACCATCCAGAATACCCTAGCAACCGCCTAGCAACCATCCAGAATACCCTAGCAACCGCCTAGCAACGCCCTAGCAACCACCCACAACACCCTAGCAACCGCCTAGCAACCACCCAGAATACCCTAGCAACCACCTAGCAACGCCATAGCAACCACCCAGAATACCCTAGCAACCGCCTAGCAACCACCCAGAACACCCTAGCAACCGCCTAGCAACCATCCGGAATACCCTAGCAACCATTCAGAACACCTAGCAACGCCCTAGTAACCACCCAGAATACCCTAGCAACCGCCTAGCAACCACCCAGAACACCCTAGCAACCGCCTAGCAATGCCCTAGCAACCACCC